>SJYC01139497.1:0-45155 GCA_006408675.1 Madoqua kirkii
TGTGGTGTTGGAGAAGACTCTTGAGAGTCCTTTGGACTGCAAGGAGATCCAATCAGTCCATTCTGAAGGAGATCAGCCCTGGGATTTCCTTGGAAGGAATGATGCTAAAGCTGAAACTCCAGTACTTTGGCCACCTCATGCGCAGAGTTGACTCATTGGAAAAGACTCTGATAGTGGGAGGGATTGGTGGCAGGAGGTGAAAGGGATGACAGAGGATGAGATGGCTGGATGTCATCACGGACTCGATGGACGTGAGTCTGAGTGAACTCCGGGAGTTGGTGATGGACAGAGAGGCCTGTTGTGCTGCGATTCATGGGGTCGCAAAGAGTTGGACACGACTGAGCGACTAAACTGAGCTGGACTTCCCAACTTGGGAATCAAGCCTACATCTCTTATATTTCCTGTATTGACAGGAGGGTTCTTTACCATTAACGCTGCCTGAGAAACCCTAAAAGTATGTGCTTGTTTACATTAATTCACATACTTGGATTAACTATTTCACATACTTGTACATACTTCATGTACTAATGTGAAATATTAGTGTTTGTCACATACTAACTCACATAGGAGAACTTTCCACATCCTTTTACTTATTTGATTCTTATAGAATCTGTGCTAAGGATTCAGACAAAAATAGTAATTTTCCCCATTTTACAGTTGCAGAAAGTGGAACTCAACAAAGCTTAGGATAGCCTGATATAATACATAGAATTCCTAAGCTGGAGGTCAAGAGAGCAGGGCTAAGGTCCTGTGCTTCATGTTTTTTTCATTCAATTACTATCATTTAAGCCTTCTGGGCCTTAATCTCCCTGATAAGCTAAACAGTTTAGATGGCATCAATCTTCTCAAATTACGTTCTCAGTAATATAGTCTTTTCAGTGTTCTTAATAAATAAATACGTGTGTGTATGCATGTAATCAAATATGGTTGTGGAAAATGGAGTACTTAATCACCTTCTGGAGAGTCATAATATAAATACCATTTTAAAGATTCTAAGAATCCTTAGAATAAGAGCCTGTTTAACTTGGGTCTTCTAGTACTTCCCAAAGTGATTTACCTTGGAATTTTGTTTTTGCATATTATATCTCCTGGTAACTAACACCTACTCCTTGGAAGAAAAGTTAAGACCAACCTAGTTAATATATTCAAAAGCAGAGATGTTACTTTGCAGACTAAGGTCCGTCTAGTCAAGGCTATGGTTTTTCCTACGGTCATGTATGGATGTGAGAGTTGGACTGTGAAGAAGACTGAGCACCGAAGAATGGATGCTTTTGAACTGTGGTGTTGGAGAAGACTCTTGAGAGTCCTATGGACTGCAAGGAGATCCAATCAGTCCATTCTGAAGGAGATCAGCCCTGGGATTTCCTTGGAAGGAATGATGCTAAAGCCAGTACTTTGGCCACCTCATGAGAAGAGTTGACTCACTGGAAAAGACTCTGATGGTGGGAAGGATTGGGGGCAGGAGGAGAAGGGGATACTGAGGATGAGATGGCTGGATGTTATCACGGACTCAATGGATGTGAGTCTGAGTGACTCCAGGAGATGGTGATGGACAGGGAGGCCTGGTGTGCTGTGGTTCATGAGGTCGCAAAGAGTCAGACACGACTGAGCGACTGAACTGAACTGAACTAACACCTAATATAATTCTTCTAAAAGATGCAGTGAGAAACCCTGAAATAATTTTTCAGATTCTCAGAATCCCTAATATTCTCTCTGCTTTGAAAGATGTTACTGTGCCACATTCACAGAGCAAAGCATGAAGGAATGGAAATAGGCTGGGCATCCCCATTCGCTGTCCATTGCTGTTTTTCCCAAACTAGCAAGATGAATCAAATCTTAGCACACGTAAAGGTGCCAAGGAGTGAGTGCTCATGACAGCTAGATTCCCTGACCTAATTCTGACCAGAATTGACTTTACCATCATTTACTGTTCCTTCCTCTACTCCTGTTTCCATTATAGGCAGTGCTTATGTTGCAGCAAGGGGAACCCCTTCCACGGCCCGAAACTGGGCTCTTGTCTAACACTCGGAAATGAATTGTTCAAGGAGACACATGTGCTGACAAAGCAAGAGATTTTATTGGGAAAGGGCACCCGGGTGGAGAGCAGTGGGGTAAGGAAACCCAGGAGAAATGCTCTGCCACATGGCTCAGAGTCTCTGGGTTTTACGGTGATAGAATTAGCTTCCAGGTTGTCTTTAGCCAGTCATTCTGACTCAGAGTCCTTCCTGGTGGTGCACGCCTGAGATGGATGCCAGCGAGAAGGATTCTGGGAGGTGGTCGGACATGTGCTGTCTCCTTTTGACCTTTCCCGAACTCTTCCGACTGATGGTGGCTTATTAGTTCTGTTTTCCTTACCAGGACCTCCTGCACAAAACAACTCATGCAAATGGTTACTTGTTGCCTGGCCAGGGTGGGGGATGTCAATCAATGTGCTTCCCCTAACACTTACATGACTGAAATTATAGACAGTGCCAAGTTATCTACTTACAGTTGTTAGAGGAGTCTGCTTACACTTGCTGCTAAGGTGTGTTTAAACTGAAAACTTTATTTAGAACTAGCAGGGTTTATTTCATACAGGCAAAATAAAACATGGGAACACTGAATTGTCAGTCAATTTCTTTTCCAGCCTTTGTTTCAGGCCAGCACTACGCTGCTCCCCAAATCAGCGGGTGGAGATGGGTTCTGTGAAGTCGGCTTCAGAATCCCTCATTTAGAAATTTCTGTGGCACCAGAAAATAGTATCTAGAGAATCCCAAAGAACAAATGAGAGGAAATGATCCCCTCATTTCTCACCCCCTGTTCTGTCACTAAGACAGCGGGGTCCTTGTCTCACATAGAGGTAGTCGCACAACTCTATGTTAGAGAAAAAACAGAAGTCAGTAATTTTCTCACTAATGCTTCTAGCTTTGCCTTTAGTTTCTCCAAAACAATAAAAATAATGACATTCTGAACAATATGAAGTTTGAGCTTGTTTCTGAGTCTCTATACTACAGGACTAAACAATGAAACCCTTTCAGCCTCCGGATTTCAAGAAAAATCCATTAAATGTATTTAAGCATATATGTAATGTTAGGAATACATTGCTCTGTGTTGTGTACAATTTCATATGGGTTTTGAAAGCAAAAGAAAGATATAAGAAATAGGCATAGATAATGTGCACATATGCCACTCCAACTGGTTTGACAGGGATTGAAATTCATCCATTAAGGTGTTCAAACTAACCTACCAACTCTGCTGGCAAATTTAAATTCCTTTTTCCATTCTCCAGCAAGGCTGTTAAGATCCACGTGTTGACTGCTATTTGAGCTATGTAAGATTCAGAACTGGATGTTTAAGATCTCTCCCAAGAGACTCATGCCCTTCCTCTCAATTTCTCTTTTCTAAAGATGTAGGGTGTACACGCATTTATTTTCCAAATGAACTCTATCAGATTTTTAATAATAAATGGCTTGAATAATAGGTATCATTTGGAATTCATCATGAAAGGAGGCTGAATTCTTCCACTGGGTGATTCTGATTTTGGTCACAATAATGGAAAGTGGGTAAAATGTTAGAGTGGAACAAAAGAGGCAGGCTATTCTATTATCTTTTTTCAATATGCTAGGCTATTTTCAACTATTAAACTTGCATGCATTTTATTTAATCTAAAATAAATAATAATATATCTCCTTCCCTGACTCACTTTTTCTGTCTTAAGAAAAAGTCTTGTTTCTGGTTGCTATGGTGATGATGCCACTCTGATATTTGTTTAAGTGAAACACTTTCATCTCTCTGTCTTGAAGACAGGTACTAGAAGGTCCAGAAGAAATAACTGACAGCTTAGCCCGCTAGCTGGAAACAAGGGCCCCTGTTCTGTGGCCCACGGACTGTCACCTTGATCAGAGAAATCTTCCACAGGAGTGATCAGGGGGTACTTTACCTCTCACTGTGCAATTTGTTTCCTCTTTTAACTGTTTTATTTCATTATGTTTTCGAAAAGAGTAGAAATGTGTTAAGTAAATAGGTAATGTTTAAAACTGAAGTCATGCGCAGTAAGTTTGCTCTTTGGATTAAAGGGCACCTTTTGATACAAAAAGAGCAGGAAATCTGCAAGAGCACGAAAGTGAAACAGAGGAGAAACACCATTTATAGTGAAAGAGTGAGTCCCTAAATTATACCCTGGTTTGTAATTATGGCCAACTCACTGAAACTCATTTCTGAATACTATTGTCTTAATTCAGGAAAATCAACATATTTCCAATTGTACACAACTTAAAGATCGCCTGCTATGTACATCTCCAGCCTGTGAACTCTAGCATGTGTTAATAAAGCCATAATGAAAATCACTTCTGATAAACTTCAGTTCACAAAGGTACTATCTCTCATTACTCAACCACATTTAACTCCAAAGCATTATGAAAGTTAAGTGTTAGGAGACAGACTATATTTGGACTTTATTTCTCAGCTCTGCTGCTACTAATGTCACTTTGGCCGAACAGCATAGAGGTGAAAGAATTGCCTTGGACATCAAATATTCTGTGGTCCCAAACTCCACCGCCTACTTACTGTGTGAATGTGGGCAAATGAATTGACTTGGCTGCTCCAAATGAGAAGACTTATATGGGATATTGGGCTTGGTTAGACATTGCAATCAATGTCTATTTTGTAAAATGTCCTCTCAGTTTCAGTGACAGTGGTGAACATGGTCTTGGGCTTCAGTTAAATCAAAACATACACTTTCCCTTTAGAGTTACTAGGAGCACTATCAGAGTTCAAGTGTTTATCTAAACAAATGTGGGTGGTGGTAGTTTTGTAGAACAGGCCTAGCAGTGATTAGAGTCAGCTATGGCATTAAAACTGGTATAAATTTGGGAAGAAATTTCATTTCTCTGTGCACTCATGCTCCTATTAACCGATCAGAAAGTTAGATAATGTTCAAGATCTTTCAGTTCAGTTCAGTCGCTCAGTTGTGTGCGATTCTTTGCGACCCCATGAATCACAGCTTGCCAGGCCTCCATCACCAACTCCCGGAGTTCACTCAGACTCACGTCCATCGAGTCAGTGATGCCATACACCCATCTCATCCTCTGTCATCCCTTTCTCCTCCTGCCTCCAATCCCTCCCAGCATCAGAGTCTTTTCCAATGAGTCAACTCTTCGCATGAGGTGGCCAAAGTAGTGGAGCTTCAGCTTTAGCATCATTCCTTCCAAAGAAATCCCAGGGCTGATCTCCTTCAGAATGGACTGGTTGGATCTCCTTGCAGTCCAAGGGACTCTCAAGTCTTCTCCAACACTACAATTCAAACACATCAATTCTTCGGTGCTCAGCCTTCTTCACAGTCCAACTCTCACATCCATACACAACCACAGGAAAAACCATAGTCTTGACCAGACGGACCTTAGTCTGCAAATTAATATCTCTGCTTTTGAATATGCTATCTAGGTTGGTCATAACTTTTCTTCCAAAGAGTAAGTGTCTTTTAATTTCATGGCTGCAGTCACCATCTGCAGTGATTTTGGGGGCCCCCAAAATAAAGTCTTTAACCTCTCTAAATTCTATGACTCTTCCTGTGTTGTTCTTGGTGACTGAATAAAACAAGGGTTCCCCTTAAGAATCAGTTCAGCTTCAGATTCACTGAATTAAAGAGTGAAATGATGGTTTTTTCCCAGATACTGGGAGGAAAGAAAAATGGAGAGTGACTAGCCACTGGGGATAAAATTTCAGTTAAGCAAGATGAGTACGTTTTGGAGCTCTGTTGTATAATTAATATTGGACTGAATACTGTATACCTAAAAATGGCAACCCACTCTAGTACTCTTGCCTGGAAAATCCCATGGACAGAGGAGCCTGGTAGGGTGCAGTCCATGGGGTCACTAAGAGTTGGGTATGACTGAGCGACTTTACTTTCACTTTTCACTTTCATGCATTGGAGAAGGAAATGGCAACTCAGTCCAGTATTCTTGTCTAGAGAGTCTCAGGAACAGAGGAGCACAGTGGGTTGCCATCTATGGAGTTGCACAGAGTTGGACACAACTGAAGCAACTTAGCAGCAGCAGCAAACATTCGTTAGAAGTTAGACCTCATGTTACTTTTTCTTACTCAGTAAAATAAAATTAAGATAAAAAAATATATATTTTAAAGATTAAGAGTCAGGCCAGCCTTACAGAACCAAAGAGCTGGGCTGAGGGGCTTTGTGGGAAGTTTTCCACCTAGTGGTACCTGTGCTCTAGCATCTATGTGAGATTTATCCACTTTCTGATTTAGAAAGTTTTGTTATACCAACTAGTGAAAAAGAAATTTGTCACTCAAACCTAACTTAATAAAACAAGTGGAGGGGGACATTTCCCAGCTATTCTTGTTCTGCAGTCAGAAGTAGCCATAATGATTCATAAATCACACTGAGTATGATGGAAAACAACTGGATTTACAACCATCTCCTTTTCTCAGCCTTTTAATTATATGCATTCCTTTTTATCTCTGGTCCTCCAGAAAAGGTCATTCCTGTTTATTGTTTTTTATCTGTCAAGTTTGCATGTCTGTTTTATCCTTTAAATATGAAAACAAAAAGACAACTGAAAACTTTGCAGTGTAGGTGACTGGAAGATTCTTTTTGTTTTCTGATTTTAAAATCCTCAATCTCAGATCATCCTTTACTTTTTCTTCTTCACTAATGGACCTTTCATACACATAAAGGATTTTACAAGGATTTGTCTCTTCATTACTTTTGGCCTCCCCTCATTTACTCAAAATAGCACACATCCACAGTCATTATATGCTCCAAGGATAAAGGTCGAATCATTTAAGATTTTAAGGTAGTCAAGAGTAGCAAAACAATATGCAAGCAAGGAAAGCACCAAAGAGCCAGGGACTGACTAATCTGCAGGTGTTAATGAGAGACAATCCATGTGCCTTCTCTGTTACAGTACCTGGTGTTCAGAAAAGCTGCATATAAATCCTGTCTTTAAAACGTAAAGACTTGCAGTAGACTGCACTAGACTTGCAGTTCACCAGCATTAGAACTTGATGATACATTTTTTGTCCTTCAAAGAGCTGAAGTGGGGATTGTGACTTACACTGTACTCCTCCTGTTTCTGTAAACATACTTGATGTTTAAATGTTTAATAATTTTTAAGAAAAATGTCATGTCACTATGTTAGCCTTTCATTAGAAGGAAAATAAATACAGTGTAGCTCAGTGGCTTCCAGGGCTTTTTGATCATGACCTGCAATAAAATACATACTACATAGTAGTCAGATATACATAAACATACAATATATGCATGTTATTTATTTATAAATGTGTATATGCCTATTATGAGACTTTTCTGATAGCTCAGCAGGCAAAGAATATGCTTGCAATGTAGGAGACACAGGAAATGCGGGTTTGATCCCTGTGTCTGGAAGATCCCCTGGAGAAGGAAATGGTAACCCACTCCAGTGTTCTTGCCTGAAAAGTCTCACTGGACAGAGGACTCTGGTGGGCTGTTATATATATTTATATGTATTTACTTTAAAATTTTACAAAAGAAATGTTGAGAGTTACATGCATGGCATATTCTATTTTTCCCTTCTTTTCTATCCCATTTTTCATTAAAAATGTATTAAGCCCATTAAATTGACTTCATAACAGACTAATATGTCATAATATGTGTTTTGAAATGCAGAGCTATAGGCAAATAGTAGGTCAAGATAGCTATCAAGAAATTATGTATTTAATGTCAGAAGTTGAGATTTGCAATATTAAAGCCCCAAACCAGTCAAGTCATCCAAGTAAATGTAAAATCTCAGAGATAAATAAGAGGATATACTGTCTCATTGGAATTCTCTTTATTAAATTAAATTGGAACTTTGTCTATGACAGGCTCTCAAATATTTGTCAAAAGATTGCATCTCTTAGTTACACATTGGATGACCATTTATAGGAAGCCAATAGGGGATTTGTCAATTCAGAGTCTTCAAAAGAATATATAGAAAGGAAAAAAGAGAAAAGGCCCAACTGTTGAGGAAAAAACAGAAGAGTAGGGTGATATGAAAGTTCTGCTAGTCTGGAATCGTGGCAAGACATTATTCAGGACTTGCTATGTTAGCCAGGTGAGAATATAGGGTCGCCAGTCTTGGGACTGCTATGGACAGGATAACCAGTTCTCCATGATATAATGAAAAATCTTTAGACCTAGACACCTAGCTCTCCCCTTGACACTGGTTTACACAGTTCACTTGGGAAAAATCACTATAATTTTCTAGTCCTTGCTGTTTCTCATCTGTTTGACTCTTTAATTCTTGTCTAGTGTAATCATTGGATTATTTTATAATCTGAGAAGCAAATCCAGTCCTACAGCAAAGAGAGCCCAGGCCATTTCTCTGGGAGATCAGAGATTAGAGACACAGGACAGGGGTGTAGACTGTCTAGAAATACAGGGCAGCAAGGTAAATAAACAGACATTGTCTAGGTAGACAGAGTTCAATTGCAGGCTATGCTCTGGATGAAGAAAAAGAACACTGGGTTCCTAAAGCATCTCTTCTAAGACTGAATCTTTAAATTCTGCTTAGGACCAGGGAGAGGGTGACACTGAGCCATCAGTTAGAGCACTGCAAACAGGGTATGTCTTGAGGGTGGGAAGCAGAGGAGTAAAATTCAAGCTTTCCATCCAAGCTGGCCCAAGAAGAGAGGAGTGTTAGCTCTGAATGGCATGGACAGTTTGACACAAAAACTTTCAAGCACCAAAATTTGGACTACCAGGAAGTGTGCTATTCAAAAGTCTGTGACTTGACTTTTTAAAAATCACTCTTTTGTGGATTATTGCAACTTTACTGCTTAAATTGCTCATGTAGAGTTTTTTATAGGCTTGCTTTAAGCATGTATGACTTGGAACTATCTATAATAGGAATTCATTAAACCAACAATGTGATTGAGAATTTCATTCACTTGTTTGGTCACCAAATATTGAGTACCTGCTATTTTCCAAGGGCACTATATTAGCCTTGAGGCCAGAAAGATGAATAATACTAAGCCTCTGTCTTCAAAGATTTCATGGTCTAGTAGGAGAGATAGACATATAAATAGTAAATTGCAATACAATGTGATAAGTGCTTTAATATAGATAAGAAATGATTAATATAAATGAAAACCAAATTAAGCACATTAAGCTTCTACTCAAAAGAAGGGAAATTTGTTCATGTAAAATATTATTATTAAACTGTATTATTCTTCAACTCCCTAAATGATATTTGAAGATAATGTCTTGCTCTTTCCTCTTCTAACCCCATTAGTTTTCATTTTTCTCCACAGGGGTGGGTGTGTGTAGACACGCACATGCGTAGATGGGCTTTGTCTTGTCGTTTTCCTCTGTTTCCTGAAAAAGTATCAACAATTTTTACAATTAGCATAAGAAAGATAATTGAGACACAAATCTTAAGACATCAAAGTATTCTCTTTATCCTCTCACTAGCCCTATTCCTCTTTAGGGCAATTAGAAGATATTAATGTAAAAAAGCAAGCAGGGAATAGAAATACAGAAGGACTAAAAGGGTAGTGATAATGATAGCTAATATTTATTGAGTTTTTAGTGCATGCTAGATACAATTCTAAGTCCTTTTCACGTTTTAATTTCTTAAATCCTAACAACAACCCCATTAGGTAGATCTATTATTACTTCTATTGTGTTAATCAGAAAGCCAAGACAGAGAGAGATTAATTAACTTGCCTAAGGTCACACAACCAGGAAATTCAGAGCCAAGAGTTGAACTTGCCAGACTCCAGAGTTCACGATTTAACAACTGCACTAGGCTATGTTGAAAAATGTCACTTCTTGAATTTTTTCTTAGAAAACCCTGAAGTGATATTCATATTAAACATATATGTTAACAGATATTAACAGGAATACAGCTAGCAGGAGAAGGAAGTAAAAGAATGAGCACTCTGCAGCATTTCACTTCCTCCTCTGTCATTTTCATTGGTTGCTTGACCTTGCAAATGGCATAAATCATGACTGTAGAAACTATTAAAATTTTCAAAAACAGTAAATGTCTACTTAGTATCAATGCTTCAAGATTTTTGTGTGGAGTTTTCATTTTGTTTTTTTTTTTTCTAGATATCTTCCTATCTAGCACCCACAAGCAAGCGTAGAGGGAAAACATCCCTCTACATTTTATATTTTGTAAGAATAATACAGTTAATTGAGAATAGGGTCACCTTAAAAAAGATTACCATCATTCTAATTATATTTCGTTCGTTCAAGACCATTTCCTCCATAATCACAAATATAAATTAAATGCATTATTCTCACTTTATTCTTGAAGAAAACTGAGGTGCCAGGCGATTAAGAGATCACGTACAAATAATTGTCAATTTCAGGTGGAAGAGGGAGTGAAATAGATGAGTCCTAACTAATAATATCCCTGGTTCTAGACAATTTTTTTATTTCTAACTGGTTGGCAGAAAGGATATCAGAAAACAGATATATATATATATATATATATATATATATATATATATATTTCTTGCACACACCCTTCTGATGTCCTTTTGGATGCACCCCTACTGTGTTGCCAGCTTTTATTGGTAACCATATGTAGTTACTTCTCCTCTGGTTCTTCTCCCCATGGCCTCTTATCCATATGTGAGAATAGTTCAGTGCAGTTCAGTTGCTCAGTCATGTCCAACATTCTGCAACCGCATGAATTGCAGCACACCAGGCCTCCCTGTCCATCACCAACTCCTGGAACTCACTCAAACTCACGTGCCTCGAGTCCGTGATGGCATCCAGCCATCTCATCCTCTCTTGTCCTCTTCTCCTCCTGCCCCCAATGCCTCCCAGCATCAGGGTCTTTTCCAATTAGTCAACTCTTCACATGAGGTGGCCAAAGTACTGGAGTTTCAGCTTTAGCATCATTCCTTCCAAAGAATATCTAAGACTGATCTCCTTTAGAATGGACTGTTTGGATCTCTCTGCAGCCCAAGGAACTCACAAGAGTCTTCTCCAACACTACAATTTAAAAGCATCAATTCTTTGGTGCTAAGCCTTTTTCACAGTCCAACTCTCACATCCATACATGACCACTGGAAAAACCATAGCCTTGACTAGACTGACCTTTGTTGGCAAAGTAATGTCTCTGCTTTGAAATATGCTATCTAGGTTGGTCATTAGGTTCCCTCCAAAGAGTAAGCATCTCTCAATTTCATGGCTGCAGTCACCATCTGTAGCGATTTTGGAGCCCCCACAAATAGAGTGTGACATTGTTTCCCCATCTATTTCCAATGAAGTGATGGGACCAGATCCCATAATCTTCGCTTTCTAAATGTTGAGCTTTAAGCCAACTTTTTCACTCTCCTCTTTCACTTTCATCAGTTCAGTTCAGTTCGGTCGCTTAGTCATGTCCGACTCTTTGCAACCCCATGGATCACAGCATGCCAGGCCTCCCTGTCCATCACCGCCTCCCAGAGTTCACTCAGACTCAATCTATCGAGTCAGTGATGCCATCTAGCCATCTCAGCCTCTGTCATCCCCTTCTCTTCCTGCCCCCAATCCCTCCCAGCATCAGAGTCTTTTCCAATGAGTGAACTCTTTGCATGAGGTGGCCAAAGTACTGGAGTTTCAGCTTTAGCATCATTCCCTCCAAAGAAATCCCAGGGCTGATCTTCTTCAGAATGGACTGCTTGGATCTCCTTGCAGTCCAAGAGACTCTCAAGAGTCTTCTCCAACACCACAGTTCAAACATATCAATTCTTCGGTGCTCAGCCTTCACAGTCCAACTCTCATATCCATACATGACCACTGGAAAAAACATTGCCTTGACTAGATGGACCTTAGTCAGCAAAGTAATATCTCTACTTTTGAATATGCTATCTAGGTTAGTCATTTTCTTCTAAGGAGTAAGCTTTTTTTAATTTCATGGCTGCAGTCACTATCTGCAGTGATTTTGGAGCCCCCCAAAATAAAGTCTGACACTGTTTCCACTGTTTCCCCATTTATTTCCCATGAAGTGATGGGACTGGATGCCATGAGCTTCATTTTCTGAATGTTTTGCTTTAAGCCAACTTCTTCACTCTCCTCTTTCACTTTCATCAAGAAGCTTTTTAGTTCCTCTTCACTTTCTGCCACAAGGATGGTGTCATCTGCATATCTGAGGTTATTGGCATTTCTCCCTGCAATCTTGATTCTAGCTTATGTTTCTTCCAGTCCAGTGTTTCTCATGCTCTACTCTGCATATAAGTTAAATAAGCAGGGTGACAATATACATCCTTGACGTACTCCTTTCCCGATTTGGAACCAGTCTGTTGTTCCATGCCCAGTTCTAACTGTTGCTTCCTGACCTGCATATAGGTTTCTCAAGAGGCAGGTCAGGTGGTGAGGTATTTCCGTGTCTTTCAGAATTTTTCACATTTTATTGTGATCCACACAGTCAGAGGCTTTGGCAGAATCAATCAAGCAGAAATAGATGTTTTTCTGGAACTCTCATTCTTTTTCCATGATCCAGCGGATGTTGGCAATTTGATCTCTGGTTCCTCTGCCTTTTCTAAAACAAACTTGAACAGCTGGAAGTTCACGGTTCACGTATTGCTGAAGCCTGGCTTGGAGAATTTTGAGCATTACTTTACTAGCATGTGAGATAAGTGCAATTGTACGGTAGTTTGTGCATTCTTTGGCATTGCCTTTCTTTGGAATTGTAATGAAAACTGACCTTTTCCAGTCCTGTGGCCACTGCTGAGTTTTCCAAATTTGCTGGCTTACTGAGTGTGGCACTTTCACAGCATCATCTTTCAGGATTTGAAATAGCTGAACTGGAATGCCATCACCTCCACTAGTTTTGTTCGTAGTGATGCTTTCTAAGGCCCACTTGACTTATGTCTGGCTCTAGATGAGCGATCACACCATCATGATTATCTGGGTCGTGAAGATCTTTTTTGTACAGTTCACTTTCATCAAGAGGCTTTTTAGTTCCTTTTCACTTTCTGCCTTAAGGGCTGTGTCATCTGCATATCTGAGGTTATTGATATTTCTGCCAGTAGTCTTAATTCCAGCTTCTGCTTCTTCCAGCCCAGTATTTCTTATGATGTCCTCTACATATTAGTTAAATAACCAGAGTGACAATGTATAGCCTTGAAGTACTCTTTTTCCTGTTTGGAACCAGTTCTGACCTGCATAGGTTTCTCAAGAGGCAGGTCAGGTGGTCTGGTATTCCCATCTATTTCAGAATTCTCCACAGTTTATTGTGATCAACATAGTCAAAGGCTTTGGCATAGTCAATAAAGCAGTGATAGATGTTTTCCTGGATCTTTCTTGCTTATTCCATGATCCAGCGGATGTTGGCAATTTGATCTCTAGTTCCTCTGCCTTTTCAAAACCGGTTTGAACATCTGGAAGTTCACAGTTCATGTATTGCTGAAGCCTGGCTTGGAGAATTTTGAGCATTACTTTACTAGCATGTGAGATGAGTGCAATTGTGCAGTAGTTTGATTATTCTTTGGCATTGCCTACTAATGACTTAAGAGATGAAGAGGGGCATGGCAACCCACTTCAGTATTCTTGTCCATAGAATCTCATGGATGGAAGAGCCTGGTAGGCCACAGTCCGTGTTGTCACAAAAGAGTTGGACACAACTGAAGCGACTTAGCACACCCTTATGATAAATTTTCAAGTACTTAATATGGCCTCTGTGCCCTTTCATGATTTCAGTTTCCTGCCTTATACTAGTTCTCTTGACTCTGAGTGATTTAAAATTCTTTCAGTTCATCTTAAAGAACAGAAGTCCATGTACTCTCCTGTCATGGGGTCTATTTCTTCTGCCTGAAATTCTCTCCCTAACTTACTCAGATATTGGGACTCTGCAAACATGTCATTTCTTTAGATGTCCCTTGCTTGGTGGGATTACCTGCTGTGTTTCCCCAAGGGCTCTACTTTTTGCGGTGTTCATTATGTTCATGATCATTTGTTTAGAACCTTTCTTCCTCTCTAAATTGTAGGTATCATGAAGTTAGAATCTGTGCAGGTCCTGTAAAGTGTTATATCCTTAGCACCTAGTGAAGTACATGACACCACTGTCAGATCATCTGCTGACTCTGATTATTTTTGAATACGTATTAAATAGAAAAGCATCAATTATAAGGGCATATATACGGAGCTGAATAGGTAGAAGTTGTCTACCTATGTTAAATAATTACTGAATCTCTGTGGTTGCTCCTGGCTGTTAGCAACCATGAAATATACAAGGCCTTATTGCAATAACCTTTTTAGTCCAGTAAATACAGTATAGCTTAGACCTTTTGGTCTAACTTGGGACCCATTTTGTTGCATGGAAAGTCCATGGAAAACCTGACCCAATTCCATTGTTAAGCCAACCAAGAGGTTCACCCCAGCTGTTATCTCCTTTAAACTAGTGGCTTCAAAATAATATAAATGTTTTATCAAGGTAAGCTCCAATCATAATTGCAAGACTTGGGAAATTATTTTTAAGAAGACATACCATAAAATGTAACTATTTTTAAACTGTTCAACTAAACTACTTTTACCCCATCTGTATTTATCTAAAGCACTTGTTCCCATTGTTTATTAGATTACTCATTAAAATTTCATGAGATCTAGACAAAGTCAGTCATCATCCCAAGCAGTTTTTCTTCATGACAAATTGTGTAACAGAGATATCACTGTCTTATTTGACTTCTAGTTAAACTAGGTGTAGTAAAAGTACTATCCTTAATAACTCTAAAGACATATCCATATTAAACTAAAAGCATAAACAAGCTTCAATACCAAGCAGTTTCCTAGGTTATGTGAAGCTGATATTCATTTATGTTCAATTCAGCTCAGTCACCAGTCACATCTGATTCTTTGAGACCCCATGGACTGCAGCATGCCAGGCTTCCCTGATTATCACCAACTGCTGGAGCTTGCTCAAACTCATGTTCATCAAGTTAGTGATGCCATTCAATCATCTCATGCTCTGTCGTCTCCTTTTCCTCCTGCCTTCAGTCTTTCCCAGCATCAGGGTCTTGTTCAGTGAATCAGTCCTTCTCATCAGGTGGCCAAAGTATTGCAGCTTAAGATTCAGCATCAGCATCAATCCTTCCAATGAATATTCATGACTGATTTCCTGAATATTTAGAATTGACTGGTTTCATCTTGCAGTCCAAGGGATTCTCAAGAGTCTTCTCTAATATCAGAGTTCATAGGCATCAATTCTTCACTGCTCAGCTTTCTTTATGGTCCAACTCTCACATCCATACATGACTACTGGAAAAAACATAGCTTTGACTACATGGACCTTTATTGGCAAAGTAATGTCTCAGCTTTTTAATATGCTGTCTAGGTTGGCCATTCCTGTTCTGCTAAGGAGCAAGTATCTTAATTTCATGGCTGCAGTCACAATCTGTGGTGATTTTGGAGCCCAACAAAACAAAATCTGTCACAGTTTCCAGTGTTTCCCCATCTATTTGCCAAGAAGTGATGGGACCAGATGTCATTACCTTAGTTTTTTGAATGTTGAGTTTTAAGCCAGCTTTTTCACTCTCCTCTTTCACTTTTATCAAGAGGCTCTTTAGTTCCTCTTCATTTTCTACCATAAGGGTGATGTCATGTGCATATCTGAGGTTATTGATATTTCTTCTGGCAATCTTGATTCCAGCTTGTGCTTTACAGGACCCAGCATTTTGCATGCTGAACTCTGCAAATAAGTTAAATAAGCAGAGTGGCAATATGCAGCTTTGACATACTCCTTTCCCAATTTGAAACCAGTATATTGTTCCATGTCCAGTTCTGTTACTTCTTAACCTGCATACAGGTTTCTTAGGAGGCAGGTAAGGTGGTCTGGTATTCCCATCTTTTTAAGAATTTTCCACAGTTTGTTATGATCCACACAGTAAGAGGCTTTAGCACAGTCAATGAAGTAGAAGTAGATGTTTTTCTGGAATTCTCTTGCTTTTTCTATGATCCAACAGATGTTGGCAATTTAATCTCTTGTTCCTTGTCTTTTCTAAATCCAGCTTGAACATCTGGATCTTCTTGGTTCATGTACTATTGAAGCCTTGCTTGGAAATTTTGAGCATTACTTTGCTAGCACATGAGATGAGTGCAATTGTGTAGTAGTTAGAACATTCTTTAGTGAAGGATCATTTGCATTCCCATTATTTCTGAAAATTTGTGTGACTTCTTAACTTTCTTTAAGTCAACTAAATAGAAGTCTTTTACAAATTAAATTTGGCAATACCATCATCTGAGTGTGAAAAATATCACACATCTATAATACACAAAAATACAGACTCGAACAAAGACCCCATTGCCACATTTCAAAATTTCAGCTGTGAATCAGACAATAATACAGAACCCACCAGTCACAAAAGGAGTTGAATTCAAATCAGGTTTTTGGCAGATGAGGGAAAAAAAAAAAATCAAAGTTACCTGTTCAGATGGCTAAACTATATTTACTAATATTTATAAAGAAAACACGTAAGATTTGTATTTGTCCTTGACAAGTCAAGTTCAAGTAAGCAACCCAGAGGATCCATCATCTGGTCACTGACAAGCAGGATCTTAATAGTGACTTAAACCAGTAAGATATAAGAAGTGTCCCCTCAACCGTGCAAAGCATGCAACCCTCACAAGACCTAGAAAAGTCACTCCTCAAAATAATCTGAGCAAGTAAAGGACTTTGTGGAATCATTAACAAAGCAACAAACTTAAGGACTGGGCCCCTTATGACAAAATCTCCTGAGAGCTGGCACAAGCAAAGAGATTGCCTGGAATACCAATCTGTTTGAATGACTGCACTCCAGCATGTGCAGCTTCCAGACAGCAGAGACCAGACAGAGTACTGTCACTAGTTAACAAGCCAAGTTCTCAGGATGTAAAACAAGAAACTGTAAAACTGATGGTGTTTCTTCTTACGATAAAGGACCAAAAGACAGAGAGAAAGAAAAACAGTGCCATCTCTGGGAGGAAAGAGAGTACCAAGAGTACTCTACCAAATTTCAAACCAAGAGTTGCTGAGTCCAAGGAGCTACAGATATTTTATCCTGCTAATTTAATTTTTAAAAGAGAAATGTTCTTGTTGTTACCGGGTCCAAGCTTACTCTGCTCACCACACACAGTAGGTTAGTGAATCCAAGAGATGAGGTTTTGAGGCAAGGAAAAGACTTTAATCCAGGAGCTGGCAGACCGAGAAGATAAGATGGCAGGCTAGTGCCTCAAAACAACCATCTTCTTTGGGTCTGGATATCAGGTTCTTTTATAGATCAGAGAGAAAGAAGCAATGAGGAACTAAAGACAAAAGGCAGAAAAGGGAGGGAGGTGCAGTGGGGAAGTAAAGTGAAAAGCTCTTCAGTCTTGTAAAACATCTTCCAGGGAATTTCCAGCCTTCAGAGCATTAATCACTCACTCGTGATTAACTGTGACCAACTCTCTGTGACCCCATGGACTGTAGCCCACCAGGCTCCTCTGTCCACAGGATTTTCCAGGCAAGAATACTGGAGTGGGCTGCTATTTCCTTCTCCAGCGGATTTCCCTGACCCAGGAATTGAACCTGGGTCGCCTGCATTGCAGGCAGACTCCTGCCTACAGACAGGCAGACCCTGGGCCACCAGGGAAGACCAGCCCTCAGAAGAAGTGTATTAATCTCTTGTATTCACACATGGGCAGGGACAAACTATCCAAGAGCTGAACAAAGGCACTTTACAGTCAAGCAGAGGGACAGGGTCCTCCAGGCAAGCCAGTAAGTATGATTGTAATAATAAAAGCAAGTCAAGGAAACAAGTTTTCAACATGGAGTCACAATTGGCTTGCTCCCTGCAATATTGTCACTCTTCTTTCCAACAGATGCTGAAGGCAGCGATCTGGGAGACTTGAGTGAAGTGGTAAGAATTCTTAGCTTCTGCCAGCTTTTGTCAAGGATCTCAGCATCTTTTAACTGCAGCAGCTTTGGGACAAAGTAATGTGCAGCCAGTAAAGCAGCATCTCATTTTTTTCACCAGTCGTCAAGGAGGAAGACATTTTCTTTTAATCCTCTGTGTTCTTCTGGCTTGCCTAAGAATTAAATTGACATGAGATAGATTCAGTTCAGTTCAGTTCAGTCTCTCAGTCGTGTCCGACTCTTTGTGGCCCCGTGAATCGCAGCACACCAGGCCTCCCTGACCATCACCAACTCCCAGAGTTCTCAGACTCATGTCCATCGAGTCAGTGATGCCATCCAGCCATCTCATCCTCTGTCGTCTCCTTCTCCTCCTGCCCCCAATCCTTCCCAGCATCAGAGTCTTTTCCAATGAGTCAATTAGCAGGAGAAAATCATACCAAAGTTTAGTAGCATGTATACGTGGGAAATAGGAAAGCTGAGGAATTCGCCAAGATGGCGAAGTCCTTACTTTAAATATAACCCTCAGTTAAAGACAACCAATTGTTGAAGGTGGGGAAAGTTGGTTATGGGAGGTTACCAGGAAAAGCAGGCAAGGTTAAAAACAAACAAAAAACGTGGACTATGATGTAGATTTAGGCCATAGCCTTCTCCACAGGCAAGAGTTTCATAGCAATTTGTCCTTTCTCCTCTTCCAGGTGCAGAAAGGGAGACAGCCTTAAAATAGAGATTTCCTTTACACATATTAATGTTTCTTACGAAAGAGCAGCTCCTCCATATTTTTTAGAACCTTTCCTGAGTCTGTCATCTCTGAAAAAATAACCACTTTAAGACAATGTACCAGAGATATTTGGGAGTGGGAAGATTTGCTCCCCTACAACTTTCCAGCAATGTTATCTTTTCACCAGTTTGTTTTAAGCCTGGCATAAATTTGGCAATATTGTTAGCAGTCTACACCATAGCTATGTCATTGTTGCAGAATATCATTCAATATGACTAATTTTAAATACATATTATCAGGCTGAAGAATAATTATCTTATTCCTTTGCTAGATCTACCAAAGTATTTTTCCTACTTTTATCTATTTTAGAGTTGAAATTTATCAACAGAATAAAAAGTCTAGCAGTAAATAATATCTCTTTAGGTAAATATTTCAGGTATGAATAACTATTTACTTACACTTAGTAGATCAGTAGAGAAATAACTCCGGAAAGAATGAAGAGACAGAGCCAAAGAAAAACAACACCCCACTGTGGATGTGACTGGTGATAGAAGCAAGGTCCAATGCTGTAAGGAGCAATACTGTATAGGAACCTGGAATGTTAGGTCCATGAATCAAGGCAAATTGGAAGTGGCCAAATAGGATATGGCAAGAGTGAATGTTGACATTTTAGGAATCAGTGAACTAAAATGGACTGGAATGGCTGAATTTAACTCAGAGGACCATTATATCTACTACTGTGAGCAAGAATCCCTCAGAAGACATGCAATAGCCATCACAGTCAACAGAAGAGTCCAAAATGCAGTACTTGGATGCAACCTCAAAAACAACAGAATGATCTTTGTTTGTTTCCAAGACAAACCATTCAATATCATGGTAGTCCAAGTCTATGCCCCGACCAGTAATGCTGAAGAAGCTGAAGTTGAATAGTCCTATGAAGACCTACAAGACCTTCTAGAACTAGCACCCCCAAAGGATGTCCTTTTCATTATAGGGGCCTGAAATGCAAAAGTAGGAAGTCAAAAAACACCTGGAGTAACAGGCAAATTTGGCCTTGAAGTACAGAATAAAGCAGGACAAAGGCTAATAGAGTTCTGCCAAGAGAACGTACTGATCATAGCAAACACCCTCTTCTAACAACACAAGAGAAAACTCTACACATGGACATCACCAGATGGTCAACACTGAAATCAGATTGATTATGTTCTTTGCAGCCAAAGATGGAGAAGCTCTATACAGTCAACAAAAACAAGATTGGGAGGGGACTGTGGCTCAGATCATGAGCTCCTTATTGCCAAATTCAGACTTAAATCGAAGAAAGTAGGGAAAACCACGAGACCATTCAGGCAAGACGTGAATCAAATACCTTACGATTAACAGTGGAAGTGAGAA
The DNA here is from genome assembly GCA_006408675.1 of Madoqua kirkii. Lineage (NCBI taxonomy): Eukaryota > Metazoa > Chordata > Mammalia > Artiodactyla > Bovidae > Madoqua > Madoqua kirkii. The sequence continues at coordinate 19,930 of SJYC01139497.1, forward strand.
ATAGATTCAAGGGATTAGATCTGATAGACAGAGTGCCTCATGAACTGTGGATGGAGGTTTGTGACATTGTTCAGGAGACAGGGATCAAGACCATCCCCATGGAAAAGAAATGCAAAAAAGCAAAATTGCTGTCTGGGGATGCTTTACAAATAGCTGTGAAAAGAAGAGAAGTGAAAAGCAAAGGAGAAAAGAAAAGACATAAGCATCTGAATGCAGAGTTCCTAAGAATAGCAAGGAGAGACAAGAAAGCCTTCCTCAGGGATTAGTGCAAAGACATAGAGGAAAACAATAGAATGGGAAAGACTAGAGATCTCTTCAAGAAAATTAGAGATACCAAGGGAACATTTCGTGCAAAGATGGGCTCAATAATGGACAGAAATTGTATGGACCTAACAGAAGTAGAGATGTTAAGAAGAGGTAGAAAGAATACACAGAACTATGCAAAAAAAGATCTTCACAACCTAGATTATCACAATGGTGTGATCACTCACCTAAAGCCAGACATCCTTGAATTAGAAGCCAAGTGGCTTTAGGAAGCATCACTACAAACAAAGCTAGTGGAGGTGATGGAATTCCAGTTGAGCTGTTTCAAATCCTGAAAGATGATGCTGTGAAAGTGCTGCACTCAGTATGCCAGCAAATTTGGAAAACTCAGCAGTGACCACAGGACTGGAAAAGTTCAGTTTTCATTCCAATTCCAAACAAAGGCAATGTCAAAGAATGTTCAAACTGCTGCACAAATTTTCTCATCTCACAAGCTAGTAAAGTAATGCTCAAAATTCTCCAAGCCAGGCCTCAACAATATGTGAACTGTGAACTTCCAGCTGTTCAAGCTAGTTTTTAAAAAGGCAGAGGAACCAGAGATCAAGTTGTCAACATCCACTGGATCATGGAAAAAGTAAGAGAGTTCCAGGAAAACATATTTCTGCTTGATTGACTATGCCAAAGCCTTTGACTGTGTGTATCATAATAAACTGTGGAAAATTCTGAAAGAGATGGGAATACCAGACCACCTTACCTGCCTCTCGAGAAATCTGTATGCGGGTCAGGAAACAACAGTTAAAACTGAACATGGAACAACAGACTGGTTCCAAATAGGAAAAGGAGTATGTCAAGGCTGTATATTGTCACCCTGCTTATTTAACTTATATGCAGAGTACATCGTGAGAAATGCTTGGCTGGGAGAAGCACAAGCTGGAATCAAGATTGCTGGGAGAAATATCAATAACCTCAGATATGCAGATGACACCACCCTTATGGCAGAAAGTGAAGAAGAACTAAAGAACTTTTGATGAAAGTGAAAGTGGAGGGTGAAAAAGTTGACTTAAAGCTCAACATTCAGAAAACTAAGGAAATGGCATCTGGTCCCATCAGTTCAGTTCAGTTCAGTCGCTCAGTTTTGTCTGACTCTTTGTGACCACATGGAATGCAGCACACCAGGCCTCCTTGTTCATCACCAACTCCCAGAATTTACTCAAACTCATGTCATTGAGTCGGTGATTCCATCCAACCATCTCATTCTCTGTTATCCCCTTCTCCTCTCGCCTTCAATCTTTTCCAGCATCAGAGTCTTTTCAAATGAGTCAGCTCTTTGCATCAGGTGTCCAAAGTATTGGTTTCAGCTTCAACATCAGTCCTTCCAATGAATATTCAGGGCTGATTTCCTTTAGGATGAACTGGTTGGATCTCCTTGCAGTCCAAGGGACTCTCAAGAGTCTTCTCCAACACCACAGTTCAAAAATGTCAATTCTTTAGTGCTCAGATTTCTTTTTAGTGCAACTCTCACATTCATACATGACTACTGGAAAAAAACATAACCTTGACTGGATGGACCTTTGTTGGCAAAGTAATATCTCTGCTTTTTAATATGCTGTCTAGGTTGTCTTTTCTTTCAAGGAGTTAATGTCTTTTAATTTCATGGCTTCAGTGACCATCTGCAGTGATTTTGGAGCCCCCCAAAAAATGAAATCTGTCACTGTTTTCACTGTTTCTCCATTTGCCATGAAGTGATGGGACCAAATGCCATGATCTTTGTTTTCTGAATGTTGAGCTTTAAGCCAACTTTTTCACTCTCCTCTTTCACTTTCATCTTTACTGGTCCCATCACTAGCCACCTGATGTGAGAACTGACATTGGAAAAGACCTGATGCCGAGAAAGATTGAAGGTTGGAGGAGAAGGGGATGACAGAGGATGAGATGGTGAGATGGTTAGATTGCATCACCATCTCAATGGACATGAGTTTGAGTAAGCTCCAGGAGTTGGTGATGCACAGGGAAGCCTAGTGTGCATAGGACTGAATGAGTGAACTGAACTCAACTGAGTATGGTCCTGGTTTGCTTATGTTTTACACAAATTTAGTAGATGCTGGTGCTTTGTAATCCATTTTAAGTCATACAGTTGAATTGCAGTTCAACAAATATATTTCGCTTAGACTGACTGGTTATTTCTTTCCAAAGAGGTTTGTGTGGACTCATTTAGTTTACACGAGAATAGGTTAATCTCTCTGCATAAACGATTGTTTGTCCTGAATTGCCACAGCATCTCCAGTTTCCTCACCACTTCAGTTGGAGTGCAGATTGATTTGGAACTTACCTGTTGCTACTCTGGTCAACTCTTTGGTTACCTAGGCAACTTGAGATTCTCTGCTTTCAAAGAAAAAGCAGAGAGCTTTCAACGAAAAATGAGACTGTTAAAAAATAAGTATGGGAACTCTTTTCATCTGTATAACCATGTCTTTTAGACTCCTCCTGAAAAGCAGGCTGTTGTTAGTTGATGTGACTGGATTATTAAGGACCGAATCTGTGTTTCTGGAAGGATGTGTGTGTGTGTGTGTCTGCACTTGGATTTCTGAAAATGATAATTCAGTTACTGTGATTTATCTCTCTATATATATTTTTAGATCTTCTTCCCTGGTTGTTTGAAATTACATTTTTTCCACTTAATGAAAGCAAAATATAGTAATGGAAAATATTTTTTCTTCAACTTTGAGGCTATTTACTGCACAATTTTAAAGAATAACTTTATTTTTGCAATGTTTTCTTCCTCTAGTGAGGGTTGTGTTCGCACAAGATAAGAGAAAAGGGAGAAAAAAGATCTAAAAACAAAAGAGACCCTTTAACATTGCTTTATTGTTTAGGCATATTTTATAGACCTAAAATGTTTTTGTGGATGAGTTTTTATGAAAAGACAACTGCATTCTTCTTTTGTGGTGTGAGGAAGGTAGAAGGTGCTTTCAACAGTGTGAGGTTCCCATTCAGTTTGAAGGTATGTTAATAAAACATTACAGTCATCTTACCGCACCTGGCTATTTTCTGTGGAGAACTAGGGACAGAAAGGGCCAAAATGTATATCAAGGGTTTCCCCTTATTCTCTCCTTTAATCCAGGCTCAGTGTTTCTATTAAGAGTTCTGAAAGTGATAGGGTTTTTTTTAAGTCTCCAACAAAATAAATTATTGATAATCTTTTAAACTGTTTCAACTTTGACCCCTGAGGACTTTTCCTTGTAAGCTTTCCTCCTCTCAGCTCTCTCTCTTGGTCTTTCTTAGCATCACCTGCCTGAAGACTGACTTCCTTGGTGATTTTGAGACAGAAATTGCTAGACAGTATGTGACTCTGAGACCTCAGCTCCTTTTTTAAATTTTAAGCTCAATTTTTTTTTTTCAAGTAATCATCTCACTTTTTAACCTAAAGTTAAACTGTTCCAGTTTCCAAGCATTCAGAGGAATGGCTCCCTGGTCTGTTATGCCATAAAACATTCAGACCCAGGACTGGACAATCATTAATTGCTGTCCAACATATCAAGGAGAAAATATCAGGAGTAACATTAACTCTAACATACATCTGGTCCTTAAACAGTTGCCTGGGGTGAAGGAAAAAGGTTGCAGGCTGACACCTCAATATCTGAAAAACTGAAAAACTAGGATTCAAATAAAGCCATAAAAATGTCAAATTAGGTCCTGTAATCTTCAAACTGATTGGTCAAAAATGACATATTATGAGCCAACCAAAGATGTACAAATTCTAGTAAAGATATAAACTGCTATAATCCCCACCTTTTGCGGGGCACTTCACTCCCTCTCAGTGTCTATGCTGAGAGCTTTGTATCTCTATCCTTTAAAATAAACTGTGCCTGTGTGAGTGTTTGCAAGTTTGCTAAATTAATTCATCTGCTCTGTGAACAGAACTCAGAACTCAGGTTTCATGTTTCAATACCCTTTTAGTCACTGGCTCCTTGTGCCCCAGGAGAGACAGGCACATGCTCCTCTGGGTTTGCACAGCACCATTGCTTTCCTGCTGCACCACTTTGTGGGTGATTCCTTGGTGGCTTAGAAGGTAAAAGAATCTTCCTGCAATTCAGGAGACCCAGGTTCAATCCCTGAGTTGGGAAGATCCCCTGGAGAAGGGAGTGGCTACCCACTCCACTTTGTCACTTGTGTTTTCTCTTTTCAAGGCCCTCTATCCCTCTCTGTATAAACTCTGAGCATCCTAAGGGCTGGGTTGGCTTTCATATATATCTATATCTATCTATCAATAGATAGATAAATATAGATATAGATCTATTCCTGTGCTTATAACTATGAGTGGTACATAATAGACTCTCAATCAGAATGTCTGATGATAAGTTAAAGAACTTAATGACTTCATATTTTAGAACCACTTTGCATTCTAATTCTGTTATCTGTTCCAGTTTGATGTTGCGTTTCATAAGTACTCTCTGTTTACATTCAAACCATTGATAGAAGAACACATAGGTGGTATATAGACATGGATGTCCTGTGGCACATCTTGGAACACATACCTGCAAGATACTTTTCACCAATGATCAATATAGCAATCCGGAAGGAGAAGAGCATGAAGTGTTTCAAATAATTTGATATATATGAGTCAATCAGCTACTATGAACTAGTATCCAGACTATAATCTCCTTAATTTTTCCATATGCATATTCAAATGCTTGGCTGAAATAAAGGTAAAAGGATCAAAAGACTTCTCTTGATCTGTGGCTTTATGGAAAACAGAAATAAGTTTATTTCATCATAACTGGAAACAAACTCTTATGTGCTTACAAATGATCCATCCTATAGTAGATTCTAGAATTTTGCTAGAAATTAACATTACATTCTTCAATCCATAATTTTTCCCATTTCTTAAACTTGGGATTTTTGTCCTACTTTAATCTCTATGATTTACTACCCGTTCTTTTATATTCTTGCAATAAAATCTTTCTGGGCCTGGAAATTTGGAGACATTTAAATTGCCCAGGTAATAATTTACTATGGCCTCATCTGCCAGGATGTTAATTTGGTTTTACAATGTTTATCCTACCTCCTCTACAGGAAGATTTGATTTCTTGCTAGAGAAGATGGATGAAACACAAGAGTTGAGTATCCTGGCTTCCTTCTTCCATTTCTTGCTAGGTCAGTATCTTCCCTAAGCCAAAGGCTTTTCTGAATAATCCTCACAAATATAGGCACATTTTTCTTTTAGAATTAGGATCCTCTCAATTGAGATTCATTCTGTCCTTAAGCTTTCTTGATATTTGTCTACATTTTCACAGAATGTATAGTATCTATCTTTATATCTCCCTTTTCACATTTTATTATGTAACTTTTAAAATATAAGCAAGAGATGTCTATGCAATTGTATTAATCATGTCTTTCTTTTCTGAAAATAATGATTCAAACCTTTTCTGAAATTTCTCATCTCTTTTAGGGGCAGTTTGTTTAAACAATTCAATTCGAGATACAGATATTTTAAACAATTTTGTTAGAGGAGGGATTCTGTGAGGAATCTTTATACAAAACCACTCCCTTGAGAAACCACTTTTGTATGAATCCAGCTTTATTTCCCTCTAATAGAGAAATGGCTGTAATTTTTTGTTGATTCCTTAAGTTTTATAGAATGTCAATCCTACTTCCGAAGGTCCTACCTGTTAAACCCATACCACTCCATAAATATGTGGGAGCAGAAACACACTTTCCTCTAGGTACTTTTTATGAAATATGAACTCAAAATCATTATCCCTGAATGGTTTTAAAGGTTCAATAGAGAGAAACGATCATTCTATAATGGATCAAACATCAATATATTTCTTTAAGGGGATTTCATTTTGATACAATATCATGTCCTAAAATGGACATCCCAAGACAAGAAATATCCCTATGAAATCCTTGGTTTTCCTTATATATAGGTTATTGTTGAGGCTTGGCATGTTTCTTTGTCTTCACTCTGAGCCTATCTGTGTTCTGTATCTGGAAGGCTTATGATTTTCCTTTCAGTCTTTTTAACTGGTCTTGCTTTCTTTCTCATGAAAATTAAATCTAAATGTGTGACTCATCAAAATGTGTGCAGTATAGGAATTCATGCCATGCATTACAGTAATAGCTTCATTTAGGACTTACACTTCCTGTAATTTGCTATGTCTGAATCTTTGTGAATCACCACAAATTCTTTGTATAATGAGGTAAGATGAAAATAATATAACAAAATACTTCTCTGCTTTCCTTCCTCCTCTTATTCCATATCATAAGGACACTTTTTCGTAAGGGTTCCCTAACTTCTTCCAGTCCAATTCAACTTCTTTTTGGTCACAGTTAAAACCATCATATACTTTTTGTGTGTGAATTCAGTGAGCAGATGGAATATTCTCACATATGTTTTAGAAACTACCTTATAATCACATAAAGATATTCACTGAGGGGTAGAGGTAAATTGGGAGATTGAGATCGATATATACAAACTAGAGTACGTAAAAGGAATAACTAATAAGGACCTACTGTATAGCACAGTGAACTCTACTCAAAACTCTGTAATGACTATATGGGAAAATAATCTTAAAAAGGGTGTATTTATGTGTGTATAACTGATTCACTTTGCTCTACACCTGAAACACAACATTGTAAATCATCTATACTGCAATAAAAGTTGACTAAAATAATACCGATGTTCAATGGGAATTAGGGTCAAATGCAGTCAGGGCAATGTCCACACTTCTCTCCTCCTCTGGTCTTCTCAGGAGTTGATCAGATGCTGTACTTGAGTACAACATTTTTGGCAGAAGTGCAAGTAACCGAATTTTTCATCATTACTGTGTTGTGCTGTGTTCTTAGTCACTCAGTCATGTCTGACTCTTTGTGACCTCATAGGCTGTAGCCTGCCAGTCTGCTCTGTCCATGAGGATCCTCCAGGCAAGAATACTGGAGTGTGTTGCCATGCCTCCTCCAGGGTTTCTTCCCAACCCAGGGACTAAACCCAGGTCTCCCACATTGCTGGTGGGTTCTCTCGCATTTGAGTCCTGACTGCATTTTGCCTCTGTGTCAATTCTTGCGCCTGTATTAGGAAACCTCTGCTATATCCCCTTGTTGGTGGTGCTCTCATTACAATGTCACTTCTGTTTGCTTTCCTTTTAGTTTTTCAAGCCTCAACACGCTATGTTGTATGGATTAATCACAAAGCTAGAAAAGACACAAAACTATTTATGTACGTTCAATGCACATTTTGTAGGGCCTTTTGATGTTGGCTTTGGGGAAAATTCTAAAAATTGTATTCAGAAAGCACATTCTATGAGACATGTTAGATGAGGAGAACACTTACATTAGTTTCTTCAAGAATTCAAATGGTTTGTAAGTTTTGAATTATTTATTAGTTTAACCTGATGACATTATTCTCATTAAAATTAGACAACTGTTTTTCTGAATACATGGTCCAAACTGTGTCATTCCTACTTTTGAGAAATTTAATAACAGTATTTGATTTTGATGATTTATACTAGGTACAGTTCCTATTCCACTTACTTTTTGCTTCAAGGCAGCTTCAGGTTGGTATTTCCTTGAAGATTCACAGCCTTCAGTCAGTCTGTGCATAAGAAAGAATAAAGGGTCAGAGTGCATGTGTGCATAGTTGCTTAGCTGTATCTGACTCTTTGCAACCCCGTGGACTACAGCCAACCAGGCTCCTCTGTCCATGGGATTTTTTAGGCGAGAATACTGGAGTGGTACTCCAGGGAATCTTCCTGACCCAGGGATCAAACTCATGTCCCGCTTGTCTCCTGCAGTCTTTGCAGGTGGGATTCTTCACCCACTGAGCTATCCAGAAACTAAAGAGCCAGAGATTAAGAAAGAGAAAAGGGGACAATCAAGCGCTAGGATGTTATTGTTCTTGCTTGTCCTGTTGGTAAATCAGCACTGAAGACAGTCTCCAGTAGGGTGCTCAGAAATGCCCCGAAAAAAAAAAAAAAAAGAAAGAAAGAAATGCCCTAGACTCTGAGGAAGCATGTTAGGCCATTCAAGGAGACTGAGAAAGAGAAATCCTTATAATGGAAAGGTCTTCATAAACATATTTGAATGTATGTGAATATAAAATGCATCTGTTTCATTACTTTTATAACTTTCAAAAATTCGCTAAAAAAGTACAAAACCATCTTCTATTAATTGCTACTTCTTTAGTTACAAAGTATCAGGCAAGCTGTGGTTTTAGGATCAGGCTTAGTAATGGGTGCCTATGAGTCTGGTCATTCAAGACAAAATTTAAAGCTTTTTGACATTGTGAAATAACAATCTGATGAGAAATCAAAGGCTGAAAAATTCAACACAAGTGAGGGCTGACTGATGCATTTTAAAGGCAGATTTGACTTGAATATATTAGGCGCAAAGTGAAGCTGCTGGGACAGATAAGATGGCTACTCAAGAAATAAAAAAGAGAGACTTTTCATTTTCAAACACAGGGGAAAGACAGTGACATGATTTCTAATATATATACCCACTGCACGGAAATTGACAGTGAAGCAAAAGGAGGTGACAAAATGTATCTCTGAATTATTGTATCTAAATTCATCAAATGATACAAATTCTCCTCAAAAAACATTGTCAAAATCCCCATGAAAATGTTTTTCTAAGAGTTATTAATTTGATGTTGTTCTTGTTCAGTTGCTCAGTCATGTCTGACCATTTGTGACCCCATGGACTACAGCACGCCAGCCTTCCCTGTCTGTCACCAAACCTCGGAGCTTGCTCAAACTCATGTCTGTCTAGGTGGTGATGCCACTGAAGCATCTCATCCCCTGCTGTCCCCTTCTCCACCTGCCTTCAGTCTTTCCCAGCATCAGGGTCTTTTCTAAAGAGTCAGCTCTTTGCATCGGGTGGCCAAGTATTGGAGCTTCAGCTTCAGCATCAGTCCTTCCAATGAATATTCAGGACTGATTTCTTTTAGAATTGACTGATTTGATCTCCTTGCTGTCCAAAGGACCCTTGAGAGTCTTCTCCAACATCACAGTTCAAAAGCATCGATTCTTTGGCGCTCAGCCTTCTTTATGGTCCAACTCTCACATTCATAGATGACTACTGGAAAAATCATAGCTTTGACTATAACGAACCTTTGTCAGCAAAGTAATGCCTCTGCTTTTTAATATGCTGTCTAGGTTGGTCATAGCTTTTCTTCCAAGGAGTAAGCATCTTTTAATTTCATGGCTGCAATCACCATCTGCAGTGGTTTTGGCACCCAAGAAAATAAAATCTGTCACTGTTTCCATTGTTTTGTCATCTATTTGCCATGAAGTGATGGGACCACATGCCATAATCTTAATTTTTAAACACCTTTATTTCCTAGACATTATAAATGAATCTTGAATCTTTCTAACTACATTCATTTATGATATATTAAAGTTCTAAGCTGTAGAATTAAATATGAACAGTAACATTATGGAGAATTAACCAAACTTTTTTAAAATAGGCATTTTGGTGTAACATATACTGGTATATGCTAAACTTGCTAGATCAGTCTTGGGATTTCCTCATCAGATTTCACTAATTCTTCTTGCCAAGTGAGAGATTTAACTTTGTCGTTGAGATACAGCTTCTGGGATGACTACATCTAAAACATTCATTATAGTTAATAAGGTGTGATTGCATCTATGGTGATGAAGAGTATATGAAAATGCAATATATTATTAAATTCAACATCTCATGTGATGCAGTGTCAAAGTTAAGAGATTAAGCTTTCAAAAGTTCTCAAAACTCTAGTATTATAAGTTCTGAAAAACAAAATGCAGTATGCATTAAAAAAAATAAATCTCATATATTATGATAAGTATTTACCAAGAAAGTAAGAGAGTACACACAATGTAAATTTGTTCATGTAGGAGTCTACAGGAATAGAGAATCACTATATTGTTAGCACTAGGGGGAGAAAAGCTCTTTGGTGTGCTAAATACTCAGTTGTGTACTGCTTCTATCCACTTTTCTCTGTTTTTTCTCTGTTGTTTTTTTTTTTCTCTTTTCTCTATTATTCCATTTAGATAAAATCAGTGTGGAATTGAAAAAGAAATATAAAAAGGAAAGCATATACAAAGCCACATAATGGAAAACATTCTTTATCAAACCCTCTCCCTGAATCAGTTCAAGATTTATTTCCCACCATCATGATTTAGCTGCCACATTCAGTTAATAACAAAAATCATACCATATTGTAATTACATATTTTCTTGCTTTACTCTTAAAGTCTGATGAACCCTCTGAAGAAATAACTGTCTACTTCTGTATCCCCAAGCCTAATCCCAACACCCATGCAATGTCAAGAACTTAATCAGAACCAGTGCACTGCTGTTTGACCCAGGGACAAAGGCATGAATGTGTGTGTGTGTGGATACTGGCTAAAAGCTTGGGCTCTGATAACTGTATGGTGCTCTGGACAGAACTTTGAATTTGAAGCACTTTTTATGGAATTTTTGGATGCTTCCAATTATTATTTAAATATAATCTAAGAGAAAATGAACACTTCCATCATTACTTTGCACAGCTGATGTCTTATCAAATGGGAAATTCTTAACTGCAACATCTTCTAGGGAAACCCCTTCACCCCAGCCATGCTAGTTAGTGTGGATCTTGTCCAGCTTCCTCTGTATCCTAGAGAGCAAGAGCAAATACAGAATGCACCTGGGCGTTGCTCCTTATGTTTGTTTAATTTTGCTATATTTGCAGTGCAAGGAGGGGTCATGCTTTTGCTTTTGCTCATATGAAAACCTAGGAGGTAGCACAGTGTTTCTTTGGTTTCTTAGTCCAGGCAGCATTCTCAGCCATGGTGAATATGTGTGTTCAGTGAATGATGCTCCAGGACTCTCAGCGATTGCCTGGAGCCCACTGTCTTGTCATTTGGATTCTTTCCCCTCCGAAACATATTACCTTCCATTTATTCTCGCTGAGTGGAGCTCATGTGCTGATGCGCCACTTTTCATGCCCACTTACCCAGCCTCTCAGGAGTCTTTCTGAATGCCATTCCTGCCGCCTCGGCATCTCCTTACCCACCAGAGCCTACTGTCATGTGAGAACATGGAGATTTCACTATATGTAGTATCTTTTTAAGTAAAGTAAAGTCACTCAGTAGTGTCTGACTCTTTGCGGGTTCCATGGACTGTAGCCTATCAGGCTCCTCCACCCATGGGATTCTCCAGGCAAGAGTGCTGGAGTGGATTGGCATTTCCTTCTCCAGGGGATCTTCCCGACCCAGGAATCGAACCCGGGTCTCCCGCGCTGCGGGCAAACGCTTTACTGCTACTTCACTCTAAAATAAGACCCTTATGATAATACTGGTTTCATCATAGATGCCTTGGATGTCAGGTTGTGGGTAATGGTGGAAAGGACTTATTAGTACAATTCTGAGTCTTCCCAATTCAGAGAAGTTCATCTTTTTTGGTCTTTCCCATCTGTCAGAACCAATAGGCACTTTTTTTTCCCCAGGCACATCTGTCCTCCTTTTTGCGTCTGTGGGCTCTGGACATCTACACTCTTGGTTTAACCAATTTTTTTCCAGAGACAGATATGACCCTCTACATTCAGGAACCTTGGCCTGGCTAATCAGGCTTACCCCTGCCCTTACTTGAAATATGGTTGACAAAAACTGTATACATTTAAAGTGTACAACACAATTGTTGATACACACATATACTGTAAAATTTGTTGTTTTTGAAATGTTTGCTTAAAGTGTGATATTAGGAAGAGACCTGACTTTAGAGTCTGATAGTTCCATAGACCCTGACCATCACCTCCTAGCTGAACATGAATGAGTAATTTAATTGGGATTTCTTTCACCATCTGCGAAGCGGAGATTCTAACACCTATAATACAGTTTCTGAGGATCCAGTGAAAGAGCATATTATGTATCATTGTATGTCAGTCTTCAGGATATTTTATTTCCCTCTTTCCCTCATTTCTGACAGCTGACTGTTGTTTCATCTGGACCTCATTATTTTCTTTCCCTTACCCTCGTGGAGGCCTGCTTTCCTTTATGATAATCATTTCATCTCCTGGTGTCTGTGTTTTGATTCTACCATCTACCAGGACCGTCCTGTCCAGTTTGGCTGATCTCTGACTAAGCATCTCCCTCATTAGGAGATTTTTGAAAGGAAAGCATCCTCACAAACAGGTTTTAGAAATTCCCTGATTCTCTGTAAATCACAAGTTTGCCTATTTTCTTTTTTCAAAGCATGCATATCAATTATTTGGGCATAATTTACATTCAGTTCAGTCGCTCAGTCCTGTCTGACTCTGCGACCCCATGAATCGCAGCACGCCAGGCTTCCCTGTCCGTCACCAACTCCCAGAGTTCACTCAAATTCATGTCCATCGAGTCGGTGATGCCATCCAGCCATCTCACCCTCTGTCATCCCCTTCGTTTCCAGTAAATGTTGAGCAAAACACCCCTGCCTGTTTGCAGGGGTTTAGGGATACACAGCAGCTTTGACCTTTGAAGAGTTACCTGCGTGAAGGGTTCACAGCAGTTCTGGTTTGGGCTGGAGTGTGCTTGTAACGCCCAGAGCTGGGAATGATCTGAAGGGCAAATTGGTATTTTAGCAGAGGAGAAAACTTATAAACCAAAGGTCAGTGCCAAAAGGACAATCTGTAATTAGAGAAGTGAAAGGCAAGGTGACAAAAATACCAGTTTCAGGTTGGCAGGTGGAAGAGAAACTGAGGAAAGATGACAGGATAAAATCCAAAGGATTCTAGGGTATTTGGGAGATGACTCATTAAGTGCATAATTCAGTGGCAGAGAAGAAGTCTTCAGGATTCAAGGAGCAGCAGAAACTGAGAACTGGCACTCAGTGCCTCGTCTTAGACTGCATACAATGTGCTTGAGGAGATTAAAAGATAAAAAATATAGATGGGTGAGTTACAGAGCACCTGTGGCCTTTATATACATTGGCTTAAATTCTTAGAACTAAAATTATTTTCAGGATAAAGGTGACCTAATTTGGGTTGTTACCAAATATGGCTCTGGGAGAAGTATTGGTTGAAAACCAATGGAGTCCATCAAGAAACACATAATCTCTATCAGCAGCAGTGGCTTGGTCCTGCTGAGACCCTCTGAGAGACTCTGTGGAACGAATTTCTGAACTGTTCCACTGAGAGGCAGGGAAAATGCAGTCTCTCTTCACAAACTCTCATCTCTCCTTGGTTGAGTGCTGCTCCTAGAAGCACAAACTTCCTTGCACTACTGTTTGATTCCACTTGTAAGGAGAACATTCCTAGGGCCAAAGAAGGCAGGCAGAGGAGCGCATGTTCTCATGGTTAGAGGACTGACTGTGGCAGCCCCTGATGACTCCCCAGTTGGGCCAAGGGCTTGTGCATGGGGCTTTGACCATGACAGTAGAAAGAAAAAGTGTGTTTCTTTCCATGTAACCAGGTGAGTACAATGAGGGCTTCTGTTCAAAATCACCTCTAACAAAATATGATTATGTCAGAATTTTGACATTCACATCTAGGAAGGACTGATGAAAAAATTATCTTCATACCTTTGTGTCTTCTCCACTATAATAAACATGACTTCAGGAGCAGGACTGCCTTTATTTTTTATATGACAAACTTGCCTTTTTTGTCGTCCAACACACCACTTTCCTAAAATGAACTGATTTCTGTTCCAGTGAAATTAGAAAGCAACTGCTTTAGAAGATCCCTTTTTCCCTCAAAAAAATCAGAACATTTGCTAATGATAACCTGCTTCCCTGTGTCTATTTTTGTAATGCCTCCAACCCCAGTGGATCCCAGTACACTGAATTAGCAATCACTGCACAGCATATTTAACATACTGAGAAGCCTCTTTGCCCCCCATGGCATTGTGGCCACCAGAATAGAGCACACCAGCTGTGCAGCAGCAACAGAAAAACAAATGATGAACAACTCGACTGCCGTGTGACTCCAATATAACAGGTTGCTGATTTGCAATCTCCGAGTCTTCTCTAGTTCACATTTGGACTTCTTGTATCAAGAGAGCATACTAATATTCTTAAAGTAATTATTTTTAGAAAGATAAAAGCAATTCGTACTGTCCTTTAATCTTGTCCGTTAGAATCAAAACTGAGAGTTACAGCCCACAGAGGCCCCATGTTTTGATGATGAAGCAAAATGTCCAGTAAGCAGCAGTTCAGATCTCTGAAAGAATGTATGTTGTGCCATGTGGGGCGATGATGGTGACATCACAGATGTTGAGATGGTTTTTCAGCATTTATATACCTCTTGGACATATGCTACTTAAACTAGTCCTATTACACATCCATTTGGAAGATGAGGATATGAAGGCTCCAAGAAGAGATGTATTTTACCCAGATTCATAAAGTTATAATAAGGAGAGTGCAACCTTCAACCTGTTTGTTGCTGTTGCATTTCCAATGCACTGGACAGCTTCTGTAGGCAACAAGACATGGAGTTGTAGATGGTGCAGTTGCCAACCTAGTGAAGCAAATCTCTACCATGTGGTTTGAAAGGATCCTACACAGAGTAAATTGAGGGCCTCATTTAATTTTTTCCCTGATTATTTTCTGACTGTTGTTATAGAAGTTTAAATCTAATGTGCCATGTAAAAGGAAGGGAATCATCATTCATTGAAGACCAGATGAGATGGAGTTCTTTGCGAATTTTTATTTTCATGACATCTCATACAATTGGGTATATATTATGAATCCCATATTCCATGGAGGGAAATTAAAGCTCAGTGAGTCACAGTTCCTTACTAGTTATCACACACCTTCTAAATGGGGGCAGAATTTAAACTCAGGTCTCTCTGGTATTGAATCCTATGCTGTCCTCAATATATCAGAGGCAAATCCCAGGGTTTACTTGAGTATGGTATGAAACAGGAATGTTTAAATGACCTAAACTAACACAGAGCATGAATGGAAGTAATTTGTCTAAGAACGTTCAGAAAATCAGGAGTTCCACCTCTGACTGTAAGGCTATCTGAGTCACATTTAGACAACTTCAATAGGCTTGCTATTTCTCTCTGTCCACTGTCTTTCCTCCCTCTCCCTCCCAGTCTCTTATCTCAATGGTTATGTTTTTTGTTATATATATATATATATATATATATATATATATATATATATTAGTATCTATTTTTTGTTTGATTGCACCACTTCCTAGTTGCAGCATGTAAAAGCTTTAATTTTGGCATAGGAGAGCTCGTTCCCTGACCAGGGATCAAACTGGGACCCCATGCATTGGGAGCATGGACTCTTATCATTGGACCACCAGGTAAGTCCCTATTATCCTGATGTTAATGCTTTATCTCACTGTCACCACTATTGGAGCTCCTGTATTAGGTACTAGGATAAAAACCGTTCTTGCCTTCATGGAGGAGAGGTAAGAAGCAAATAGACCCACACACAAAACAGCACAATCCTGCCACACGTCCAAAGGGATACATTTAGGAAAGTGCTAACAGAGACACCTTGGAGAGCAAGTCCCCTCCCTACCAATGAAAAGAGCCCACGAACTCTTATTCATAATAAGGTACAAATGCATGATGATAAAGTTTGAAATGTGATCTTTCATCAGGCGTATTTCCAGAGTTTAAATTTGAAAAAAGAAAAATTAACAACCGGAGTGGCATGAGCCGGTTACAGTCCAGTGCCCCAAAGGCCCCCTGCTGGGCCCCAGGTTAGTTTAGCTGCCGGAGCATGGGAGGTCCAGGAGGTCCCAGGGGTGGGGCTGTGGTGGTCACTGCTGAGAAGCAGACATGGGGCAGAGGGGACTCAAGGCGGCAGCTTTATTTCTGCAGTTGAAGTCAAAATCTTCCAGTATTTTCACAATCAATGCATTCCTCTAGTACCAGTTGAGTCCCAGTCTTCTATTTGTTTTTGGAGACCACTGCTCTTTGCCTTAAGCCTTCCTGAGATTTGCCTTCAGCTCCCCTGTGATATTGAGACACCTGGAGGCCACAAACAGAGGTTCTCCAGGAATCACTCTATGTGCTCAGTTACCTGCTTTGTGAGTGGTTAATACCTACCAACAGAACTAAACAGAAACCTTAGAAGATGGTTTTGTGTTGCGAATTGTTCAACAGAGAATGAACTCACAAAACCTCCTTATTTTACTGGAGTGAATTAATAAGTGCAGCAGTATTAAAGCACTTTATGCTCTGCAATCAACAAAGCACTCTCATGTATGCAATACTGTTTGTTTTTCACCTCACTTGTATGGATTGAATAGGGCTGCTATAAGATCACCCCCATTTAACAGATGAGGACATAAAGGCAGGAAGTATAATAGTCACACGTTAGCCCCTTCTCCAGGGCATCTTCCCAACCCAGGGATCAAACCCAAGTCTCCTGCATTACAGGCAGATTCTTTACCTCTAAGCCACCAGGAAAGCCCACAGATAGTCACATTTAATAGTAAGCAAATGACAAGATTCACTGACTGCAGAGGAGGTAAAAGTGAGGGTTTGGGGGTCTGACAAACCCCTAAATTACTGAAATTGGAATCTGGCTCCAATTCTGTAGCTGGATGACCTTAAACAAGTTCTGTTTTAACCTCTTTAGCTTTAGCTCCTCTTTCGTACATTAGGGACACATCAGTGTTTACCTCTTGAGTTGTCTTGAGGTTTAAATGTGATAATATCTAGAAACTACAGTGCTTGGCATGTAGTAGGCCTTCAAGAAACAGTGGCTACTTTTATTAGAAAGCCACTCATCCGACTCCTAAACCAAAATCCTCTTCTGTATCCCATGTACCTTTTATACTTCTACTCATAGTACAGTCACAAACCTAACCTCCTATTATGGAATCAAGAGAGAATCCTGAATAATTTGAAATACCAACTGCTGTCAGTATATTCTTTTAGTACCAAGTGCTGCATGATAATATTTACATATTTTAGTGCCTGTGAAAAATACTAAGAAAAACAAACACACATAAGCAAATAAAAATGTTTGCTCTCATGTTTTGAGCTCTAATATATGAATCTTTCCATTCTACAGAGTATTACAATTCATCAAATAGAGCATGAACTCCTTATCATAGTAGGATATTGATTAATTTCACAGCCAAAATATTGAGTCCAATAAAGTTACAGAGAATGGTGGTACACTTACCACCTCCAGAAAGATTTGTTAAGAAAGTGCAGTAAGCCATTCTATATGATTTTTCCATGGGTTTTTTAAACTGTCAGCCTGTCAAAGTTAACTCCTCACCTCTTGTAGGACTTTTCTTTGGGAGAGGGGAGTATACATTGGGCAAAAAAGATTTTTCATAATTTCCTGAACCTAATAAGATTTGTATGTGTCTTTAGAAGGTGCAAATTTCCTGGTTGAGAAGAGAAAATACATTCAAATGCCTTTTTCTGAGATGATTGGAAAAATTGCTCAGACAATTCAAGAATGGTTTGGAAGGCAAAGCATGGGTTAAAATAAGAATGTAACTCTTATCTTTGTATTTTATTTGAGGCAATCTTTCTTGCTCTAAGAGTCAGTAGCACTTTGCTTTACTATGAATTTTAAAATGTGTACATATCTCTAGACACTGTGAATCCTTCCTGAGTTTCTAGGATACAGACCTGCTGGTCACAGCTACTGAAAATTCACTATCATTCTAGTTATCAGATAAGAACCATTTTCAAGGATGTGATTTATCCTATCTCTTCCCTCAGGAACTATGCAAATCTGGATAGTTTTGCAAATCAACCCACAATAGCCACACCTATGACTCATTAGCTGTCTAAGTTTATCCAGATCATAGGACCGGATGCACAGCCTATTTGTCCCCTGGTATGTAAATTCACAGGACAGCTACAACTCTCAGTGGGTGGCATTATATGAAATTCCTACCTAAAGTGGAAAATCACTAAAGTGGAAGTATTTCTGGACTTTCACAAACATAGGATGTTATCTTCCTCTTGAGAGGGAGGGGTTGGGGCCAAGTGCAATACTGTTTTTAGACCTGGTCCTCATTGCTAATGAAAATGTTGATCTGAACCGTCAGCTCCTTCCAAAGTGCAAGTTGTTCTGAGAGAGGGAATCCCTGAGCCTCTCACCCTTATCTTTGCCTCTGAGCCTTGACTCTGTTCTTCCCTTTATTGGATTATGTGCTGTCCCTGTTTAATTATTTAAACCCTGGGCATTCTTCTAACCCTAGATCAAACTTGTATTACCTGCTACAGTCCTAACCTCTCCCTTCCTTCTCTGAACAATTAGTGCATTTACTCATCAGTTTCACCATGAAGCTTTTTAAGATATAAACCACAAAGTGTAGAATTTAGATGGAAACATGCACGCTACTAGAAACATAATTGTAAGGAAAACTTTCATTCAAAGGAGCTAAAAGGGGAAATAGGCTGGCTTGCAAGGTAATAATATCCCTGTCACAAGAGTTATCTAAGAGTTGACTGAACAATGGATCAGGGGTTCCCATTCTAGAGGGGAGTCATGTATTAGATGGGTTAATATGGAAACTTAAGATTCCTGAGATTCTACCATTTTATAATTTTTAGTAGTATGTATACTCATCAAGGGACTTCCCTGGTGGCTCAGACAGTAAAGCGTCTGTCTACAGTGTGGGAGACCTGGGTTCAAGCCCTGGGTTGGGAAGATCCCCTGGAGAAGGCAATGGCAATCCACTCCAGTACTATTGCCTGGAAAATCCCATGGACAGAGGAGCCTGGTAGGCTACAGTCTATGGGGTTGCAAAGAGTCGGACATGACTGAGCGACTTCACTCATACTCGTCAAGAATACAGACTTTACCTTATGCTGCTTCTCTGTCCTAAAAAGCCAGGCATGTAACAGGAGCTACTTAATTCTAAATTGTTTGATTGCATTTGTTTTACTATTTAGTTTCCTATCATATCAAGTGGTACAAGGCAACAGTGAAAACAGAAAAGGCAACTTATAAGAGATATCACACAGAACTTAGAGCGCATATAAAATATGCTTATTTATAACTCCCTTCATGTACTATATTTTGATATCATTACTAGTAGGAAAATATAATCTAGGTGTCCTGATTAAATTGATGCCAGATGTGGTCATGGAAAAAGCAAATGTCTAAAAAAAATGACCTAATATTCATTGAGTATTCATGACTTAATACTATTCAGAAGAAATAGTTCTCTTTTATTTGGAATTTGGAATTCAGTCTCCAAGTTTTTGGTTTTTTGAAGAGTGATATGATCAAAAAGAACTCTGCTTTACTATATTTTGTTACTTTAAACAGCTCACACCTTTTCTCATTTAACCTTCACAACAGTGTCTGAAGAAGTTAGTAGAAGTGATACCTTGTTGATTTACCAGGGGAAACAGGCTCAAAAAGGTTAAAGTGACTTATTGAAGATCACCCAGCCATTTATAAAACATAATCTTAATTTTTCCTCTTAAACCAACTGTTTTAAAACCATAATGCCGCTAGGAGCATAATGCAGTTGCCATCTTTATACACCACAACTCACAAGGAGTTGATAAGTGAACTTAACCTAGGTAAAAGAAATTTAAAATGCAAATAGTTTAGTAAGTGATATAAAGTTGTTTTCTATGTTTAAATATTACTAGAGTATGAGGCATACATCTGAATGTGAGGTTTATTGCATGCTGTATTTTCAAGGATTATGGAAACAAATGAAGAGACATGCTAATGTTTAAAAAAATATTACAGACCTATGGAGGATTTTTTTTTGGATGTAAGAGTATTGTAAGGAAAGATACAGAGTACAAAGTACTTATGCAAAAAATGCACCATGTTGAAACTAAGAGTTGTTTTTAAAAATTAGTGGAGGAAACCAAGAACAAAGGGCTAATCAAAGAATAAAGCAAGATTATGAATTAGATTGAATGAATGAATCAATAAAGTCATCAGTTCAGTTCAGTCGCTCAGACTAGATCTGATAGATAGAGTGCCTGATGAACTATGGACTGAGGTTCATGACATTGTACAGGAGACAGGGATCAAGACCATCCCCATGGAAAAGAAATGCAAAAAAGCAAAATGGCTGTCTTGGGAGGTCTTACAAATAGCTGTGAAAAGAGAAGTGAAAAGCAAAGGAGAAAAGGAAAGATATAAGCATCTGAATAAAGTCATAGGGAAATTATAAACTGCAGCCTCAAAAACAGAAGTTCAGAAGTCACTCTCTCCTATCCTTGGTATATGAGGATAGAGATTTTTGTGCTAGACAGAGAGCAAGTTCCAGGGTGAAAGGGATCTATTGCTTAGAGCTTTTCCACCCTTTACTCTCTGCTACCCACATGCAATGAGGAACGGGCAGCAGGGCTCCCAAGAGCAAGTATATAACCTCACTGATGCTTCTTAAGTATCCATAAAGAACTCGGCTGAGCATGAAATTTCATCATTAAAGTTTATACTTTGAATTGGGGGGAGGGGAGAGGAAACAAAAATCAAGACTAGAAAAAAGAGGAGGAGAAGGAGAAATTGTTAACAAATCATATGAGAAAAAAATGTGGTTCCTAGAAGATGGTTGATTTTTAGGTGGGAGGGCGGGGGGGAGTGGAAAGCACCTGTGATTCTGAAGCTGGTGTGTGCTAGTGGCTCTTCCCTTCTCTGTGATCCAGAATAAAAGAGAAGGAGGGAGACTGCAAAAGGTTCTGCTTCTTGCTATCTGAATGGCATAATGACAGCTGGTTCTTTGTTGAGTTGTGATGAAGAGATGCTGACAACCTTCTTTAAACATAAGGGGAGCTGGGATGCTGTTCAAAGAACTCAAGGACAGAAACACTCGTTGAAAGAACAGTTTGCCTTTATGTGGTAGTAGGCACCCCACTCCAGTACTCTTGCCTGGAAAATCCCATGGATGGTGGAGCCTGGTAGGCTGCAGTCGATGGAGTCACAAAGAGTCAGACACTTACTGAGCGACTTCACTTTCACTTTTCACTTTCATGCACTGGAGAAGGAAATGGCAGCCCACTCCAGTGTTGTTGCCTGGAGAATCCCAGGGATGGCGGAGCCTGGTGGGCTGCCATCTGTGGGGTCGCACAGAGTCAGACATGACTGAAGCGACTTAGCAGCAGTAGCAGCAGCATGATTGTATTGAATTGATTTGTAAATTTCCACACTATTACTCAGATGACAATAAGAAATGTCATTTCTTTAATTGTCTGTAATTGTGTTAATATTTCTCCCAGTCTTCTCCATGCTCAGTAGACTAAAGTTAGGGTAAAGTAGGGAAGAAGAGTGTTTTTAACCATTAAGTCTCTTTGTCTCTTCCAGTCCACACGATCTGTTTTGTATATCCATCCAGGTATCTTTTAGACAAATAGAGCCATTCACGATACTTTCTCCAGTCATTTCTTTAATTGTCTGTAATTGTGTTAATATTTCTCCCAGTCTTCTCCATGCTCAGTAGACTAAAGTTAGGGTAAAGTAGGGAAGAAGAGTGTTTTTAACCATTAAGTCTCTTTGTCTCTTCCAGTCCACACGATCTGTTTTGTATATCCATCCAGGTATCTTTTAGACAAATAGAGCCATTCACGATACTTTCTCCTGTGGCATCCTAACCCAGCATCTAGCTGCTAGCATGAAGGGTGGAAAGTAGAGTTTGGGAATGAGCCTGAATGTTAGCAGTGGAGCTCATTTCTGCAGTTGGGTGGCTAATCTGGTCTGAGCTTTGAGTTGATGACCACAGATGTCCTCTTTGGTCCCGTATAGCCTTTAGGGGTGATTTGCTAGAGAAGACTGACTGCTGGACCCTGGTCCTAGTCCTCTGCTTCTTCCTTCCAACCTTGGGCCTCTGGTAATTGATCTGCCCTCACAGCACCCTCATGTCAGTTCAGTAGAACACACAGAATTGTCTGTGCCCCCTGCATGCCACCTCCAAGAGATGGGGAACTCTGGCTCAGAACCATCTCTCTATCTAGCCAGTTTTCTTCAACATCAATTTCCTGAATTGGGAACAAGGCCTTCCAGCACAGCTCTCTCTTTTTACACCAAAAAAAAAAAAAACCCTGAAAAGAGGTGAAGAAAAGGAGCAAAAGGTCTAGTGATCTAGTTGTCTTTATAACATTTTCTACACATTAAAGTCAGAAGCTGCTTCTCTAACATGCCTACTTTTCCTTCTCCTTTTGTAATCCCCAGTTGAATGGAGGACCATCTCTCCTTTTCCTTTTCCTTTCTGGAAAGAACTTGCTAAAATTTTATCTTCTGATCTCCCAGGGACTCTAACTGTCAGGGCTTAGCTGTAATAGTAGATGGGAAGCAAGGAGAGAACTCTGCTTAACCAATAAGAGAGCACATAGCAAGGGTTTATTTACAAGTTATTTTCTTATTGGGCTTCCATTGTGACTCAGCTGGTAAAGAATCTGCCTGCAATGCGGGAGACATGGGTTCAATCCCTGAGTTGGGAAGATCCCTTGGAGAAGGGAAAGGCTACCCACTCTGGTATTCTGGTCTAGAGAGTTACATGGACTAGTCCATGGAGTTGCAGTGTGTCAGACACAAATGAGCAACTTTCACTTTCCTCATTAAATATATACCTTATCATAGATTAGAATTGATGATGGTGATATAAAAGTCAAAGATTAGTCTCTACTCTTGGGATGCTGAGGTAGCATATTTAGCAAAACAAAGTATATTCAATTTATAAAGAAAAGTTTCAGCAGCTAAAGCTGGTAAAATTCAGGTGACTTTACATGAGACAAAATAGTCTTTTACCAAGTGGAAAGACCATATGAATCAAATAGTAAAAAATTATTTAAAAAAAATGATAGTACATATTCAGTGTCAGATGAGAAGTGTTGTATTTCATCCCTGGAGCAGGTGTTTTCAGCAGTACATCATTCCTGTTGCCATTCAGCCATTTATCTACACATGCACAGAAAAACGGTACTTTAAATCACCTTTCTCTGGGACTCTGAAGCTTTACTCTTCTTAGAGTGGCCTCATTTTCTTTAGTCTAGGAGAGCTACAAGATTTACCTAGGAGTGTCTTTGGGGAATTATTAAAAAGGAGTAGACAATGCTTTATACTGTTTAGTTTCAACATTTTCTTTAGATAATTGACTAACAAAATACCAAGATGTTGACCTTGATGATTCAACTACTGGATATCCCGTAAGTTTGAAAAAGATTTTATAAGAATTGAAAAAAGGAATTGCTATCCACTGAAGCTCCTACCAAAGATAAACAGCTTTGTTGCTGTCATTCAAATATGTATTGAATATTCACAGTAGTTCAGGTACCTTAATTGGCCCTAGATGTACAAAGCAGAAGGATACTGTTCTCATCCTCAAGGAGCTCAAATTCGATTCTGTTTAGCAGATCTTTTGATTCTATGATTCTTTCTTTATGTCATTTTCATTCTACTCCCAACAGTATTAAAATGAACACACACAAATATTTTAATTCCCTTTTTTTTTTCTTCTTCACCCTGGATGTCTGACAGTTTTATGCTATGTATTTATAAATGAGTCCATGCACATATTCACCACTTTGAATATAGTCTCCTAGTAATTATATTTTTTGTTTACTTATTCATTTGCCAGAAATAAATTATTAAAAGTATAATAGGCATAAGTCAAGATTCTTCAGTACATTGATTATGTGATATTTGTTTTTAAAAAGAGAAAGGGAAAAAGAAAAAGCCTGAAGTTTTAGGACCTCATTTTTAACCACAATCTGAGTAAACATGTACTTGAAATACTCTTCCTATTTTCTCTGTTTTATTAGGGTAATACTACCCTAATGTCCTTGTCATTAAAACAGTACAAATGTACAAATATACGTGCCATTGTCATTAAAACACTGCTCTGCATATCTTGTTTTAAATCCAAAGTGAAGACAAATAAACACAATAGTCCCCATTAGGATACTGTTTTGCTTTTATACTGGTCAAGAGAGAAACAGAAATGCTTTTTTTCCTGCCTGAGATTTTTAATTGCAAAATCTCTTAATGGGCTTACGTTGCACATCCAGGATCCTGTAAACCTGGTCTCCACTTAATATTCTACTGGCCTCTTCCTTGTGAATTTCAAAATCAGAACAAAGAGCCAGTCAAGGAAAGAAACTCTTTGAATGTGCTGTTCTAATGCAGCTGCCGCCTACTCTTCAACCTCATATTTATTAGCTCCTTGGTTTTGTAATGAATTGATAAGGAGTTTATAGAGATTAAAAATCCTCACAAGAGTCATCATCTACCAAAGCAAATTTTGCTGTCTTTGTAGGTGAAATGTGGTCCTAAGTGGAATATGGATGAAAGAATTGGAACAATGAGTGCTGTGTGTGTGATCTTATGGCAGGAAAAAGTAAAAAGAAAAAAAGTGGTATTTAATTCCTTCAATGTCTTGAGAATCCATCACTCAGACAGAACCCTTAACAGAAATCTAATTCTCCAGTTGCTGGACAAAGTTAATTAATTTGCAAATGTATTTCATCTTCTAAGTGACAGCCTTGTCTACTCTAGGCAGTGAAGAAATAAGAGGCTGAAACTAGAGCACAAAGTGCTAGCGGGCTCACATGACACAATGCTCACCCGGGAGAATCAGGTGAAACTAACTCCTTACATCTCCTGTGAATGAGCTCCTTGTACAAGGGAAATATTTTGATTGAGGTAGTGAAGGGGGCCCTTGCAATGCACTCCATGGTGCTGCTTCTAATTGCTCTGCCATAAACTTAAATTTCTTCAAAGGAGTGATACTTGAAGGGACAGGGGTCCTCTTGGTTTTGTCATCAGCCCCAAGGCACTGTTGGGGAGATGTTCACTTTTATTTCATGATTCCTCTAGTCACTGGGTTTCTTGCCTTCCTTTTGAATCCACTCAACAAGAGAGGGAATATTTCCGATTACTTTAGTTAGTCATTTGCAGTGGCAAGATTCTAGCACACAATTCAGTAAAGACTATAGGATTCTCATTTCAGTTCAGTCACTCAGTCGTGTCCGAATCTTTGTGAACACATGAATTGCAGCATGCCAGGCCTCCCTGTCCATCACCAACTCCTGGAGTTTACCCAAATTCATGCCCATTGAGTCG
>SJYC01139499.1:0-12314 GCA_006408675.1 Madoqua kirkii
GGACCTGGGGATTTCCTCTTTCAGTATCCTATCATTTTGCCTTTTCATACTGCTCATGGGATAAGCAGATACATTTGGACCTAGTCTATTAACCTACATACTTTTTCTTTATAGTACTTAATTGCTTTACATTATTGGGTTGGTTTCTGCCAGACATTCACACAAATCAGCCATAGGTATACATATGTCCCCACCCTCTTGAAACTCTCTCCCATCTCCTTCCTCATCCCACCCCTCTAGGTTGTTACAGAGCCCTGGTTTGAGTTCCCTGAGTCATGTAGCAAATTCCCATTGGCCATCTATTAACTTACATTCTAGATCTAGCCACTCTTCAACCCAAAACTGAGTAAAGGGAAAACAAACACAGTGGGTGGTTTTTCTGACTTTGAGATTTTATTCAGTAACTAGCACATATATTTTCTGAATTAGAGTAAATATTATTTTACCTGGCAAAATCTTGATCAGAGTGTTCTATTCAGTTCAGTTGCTCAGTCATGTCTGACTCTTTGTGACTCCATGAATCACAGCGCACCAGGCCTCCCTGTCCATTACCAATTCCCAGAGTTCACTCAAACTCATGTCCATTGAGTTGGTGATGCCATTCAGCCATCTCGTCCTCTGTCATCCCCTTCTCCTCCTGCCCACAATCCCTCCCAACATCAGGGTCTTTTCCAGTGAGTCAACTCTTCACATGAGGTGTAATATAGGTAGGTTACCAATTTTTAAACAAATAAAGTATATATTCTTTTAAGATTCCAAATCTGAATTTGCAGAGGTTTTTCAAATATCTATTAGTAATAGCATGAAAACACATGCCATGTCTCTTTCTTGGTATTGAGATAACACCAAGTTGCTTATACAGAACTCTTACCCACTTTCAGTGCATACACACCTACCTACACACACACACACACACACACACACACCGAGCTGTGTTTTACCTTTGAACCATGGCTGGCCCTTCTTCCTTGAAAGCTATAATCATCCCCTCCCAACCTCACTTTCCTCCTTGTTTCTAGGGAAACCTGCTTTTCAGACTCAGGTCTGATACAGCCCTCTCCGGAACTTTGGCTCCTCTTTCCCACCCACAACCTCATTTTCCTTCCTTGGGACATATGAAACATCTCTCCTCTGGGTACCACTCACATTAGACTGTGCTTACATATGGAGTTGTGGAAAGTGCTGTGATAATATGGTGTTATTCATCTACGCATGCTTAGAGTTGAGGATAGAGCTTAATACACCACGGGTGGTCAATAAATGTCACAAAAGGAAGGGGAAGGAAGGGAAGGAGGGGAGGAAGGAAGGAAAGGACTGTGAGGGAATAAATTGTGGCTGGTGATCACTGCTTCCAGTACTCTCCATCCAAGTATTTATTTGTCTGGCAAGCTATAGCTCAAGCCTTCTTCCTACCCCAGCTGTGATGAGCAAATCACTCTCTGTGTTGCACCTGAGGACCACTACTCATGCCCCTGAGGGAGAGAGGGTCCTCTTGAGGATTCCCACCAAGTCAGTGGGGATCTAGGATCCCAAGGACTTGGAAAAATACTCTAGAAGCTCCTCAATTTACGTGGCTTGGCATTTTGTAACTGGGAGACAGGTCTGGATATGTGAGGGTATGGGGGCAGCAGGGAAAGTGAACTTTAGACGCTATAGGCACATCTGAGTTTGGCCTAATTTCCCTAGATCCTAAGGCAGTGGTCTTCAACTTTTTTGGCACCTAGGACCGGTTTTGTGGAAGACAATTTTTCCAGTAATGCGAGGACCAGGGAATGGTTTGGGGATGATTCCCTGATAGCTCAATTGGTAAAGAATCCACCTGCAATGCAGAAGACCCCAGTTCGATTCCTAGGTCCAGAAGATCCACTGGAGAAGGGACAGGCTACCCACTCCAGTATTCTTGGACTTCCCTTGTGGTTCAGCTGACAAAGAATCCATCTGCAATGTGGAAGACCTGTATTTCATCCCTGGGTTGGGAAGATCCCCTGGAGAAGAAAAAGGCTACCAACTCCAGTATTCTGGTCTGGAGAACTCCATGGACAGTCCATGGGGTAGCAAAGAGTTGGACACAACTGAGCAACTTTTACTTTCAAGCACATTACATTTACTGTGTACTTTATTTTTACTTTTATTGCATCAGCTCCACCTCAGATTTTCAGGCATTAGATCCCAGGGGTTGGGGACCCCTGTCTTAAGGAAGAACCTCAGTAGAGTGGGGGTCCTGATAACTATCACAATGATGTCAGTGACAGGAATGTATAATACGAGCTATAGATTATGTAAAGGTTTTACATTGTTTATTTCATCAGACCATTCAGTTCAGTTCAGTTCAGATGCTCAGTTGTGACCAACTCCCTGTGACCCCATGGACTGCAGCACACCAGGCTTCCCTGTCCATCACCAACTCCCAGAGCTTGCTCAAACTCATGTCCTTTGAGTTGGAGATGCCATCCAGCCATCTCATCCTCTGCTGTCCCCTTCTCCTCCCTACTTCAATCTTTCCCAGCATCAGGGTCTTTTCCAGTGAGTCAGTTCTTTGCATCAGGTGGCCAAAGTATTGGAACTTCAGCTTCAAAATAAGTCCTTCCAATGAATATTCAGGACTGATATCTTTTAGGATGGACTGGTTGGATCTCCTTGCAGTCTAAGGGACTCTCAAGAGTCTTCTCCAACACCACAGTTGAAAACCATCAATTCTTTGGTTTTCACCTTTCTTTATGGTCCAACTCTCACATCCATACATGACTAACGGAAAAACCATAGCTCTGACTAGCTGGCCCTTTGTTGGCAAAGTAATGTCTCTGCTTTTTAACATGCTTTCCAGGTTGGCCGTAGCTTTTCTTCCAAGGAGCAAGTGTCTTTCAACTTCATGGCTGCAGTCACCATCTGCAGTGATTTTGGAGCCCAAGAAAATAAGTCTGTCATTCCTGTCACTGTTTTCCCACCTATCTGCCATGAAGTGATGGGACCAGATGCCACGATCTTCATTTTCTGAATGTTGAGCTTTAAGCCAACTTTTTTCACTCTCCTCTTTCACTTTCATCTAGAGGCTCTTTAGTTCCTCTTCACTTTCTGCCATAAGGGTGGTGTCCTCTGCATATCTGAGGTTATTGATATTTCCCCCGGAAATCTTGATCCCAACTTGTGCTTCATCCAGCCAAACATTTCGCATGATATACTCTGCATATAAGTTAAATAATCAGGGTGACAATATACAGCCTTGACGTACTCCTTTCCCAATTTGGAACCAGTCCATTGTTCCATGTCTGGTCTAACTGTTGCTTCTTGACCTGCATACAGATTTCCCAGAAGGCAGGTAACAAGGTCTGGTATTTCCATCTCTTCAAGAATTTTCCACAGTTTAGACCACTCAAAATAAATACAATTTTGAGTATAATCTGTTCCCATTTTAAAGATGAAGACACAGATTCAGGAAGAAGATGTAACCTGACCAAACTAATGAAGTCAGCAAGCCACACTTGGAGCGCTCTGCTCCCACATGCCTACTCCCTCTGCCAGGTTTCTATCCCTCTGCTCCACTGTCTCCTTTCTGCAAGCCCCCCCCCCCCACCGCATGATCTTCTTATTTAAAACTGCAGCCTTCCCCACATCCCTCCCTCATGTAATTTTTTTCATTGCACTGACCACCTTATAATCCTTATGGGGCTTACTTATGTATTTTCATATTGTCTAGCCACCAATGATACTGTTCCTCTCCTCAAGATATACATTCTTCAAGGACACCATCTTATTCTCTCTGTGTGTTGAGAACTTTATCCTTGGCATGTAGACTGGTGGTCCAGCATACAAAACATTCTCATCAATATCTGCTGAGTAAATGCATAGGATTTTGATTTTGATGCCCAGTTCGTACTCTCTCAATGATTTTTCCCCAAGATAAAACACCATTTCACATTCAACTTGTTAATTATATTCTGCTGGCTTTCACCAGTACTGATGGTTAAATTTAAGTGTCTTATAAATAAATAAGTATGGAAAAGACAATACTGGTGCCTTCAGAGGAGGGAGAAGAAAAGAGGATGGCTTAAAATAAAATATTTTGTTCAGAATGATTTTTTTTCTTTCCCTTTGGTGGGTCTAAAATCATTCATTTTTCTTTTAAGATCAATATATAAAGACTCAATGCCAGTTTTATTCCATCTCCAAGTTCTGTCAAATGGGAATGAGATTGATTCTAATATAAATCACTAAAATAAATCTATTGCCAAAACATATCTTAAATATATTTTGGAGCACTTTTGTAATATAATTTGTGTTGTGAGACTAGTTATTGCCTGTTGTAGCAAAACCATATGGTATTAGTTTCACAGGAAAAGATATAAATGAATGCTTTAAAATCAGTGCCTAGTCAAATACTCATTCAATTCCCTTTCTTCTCCAGGGTCTTGTCCAACAGACACAGTAAGCTTTCTATCAGGCATCTTGCTTTCTGAAGCAGTTACGAAGTCTTCCCTGTTTATACTTAGTTATTCTATGTAATTATGACATTTAAAAAAAGGGGGCCAGGAGAATAATAAAAATTGTTCTGATTGTCCCTAAACATTGGTGTTATTTGTTACATAGAAATGGTAACTGGAAGAGCCCCAACACGAGTAATTTTTAAAGTATGAAACAGTATCTGCCCTTCTGTCTACTTTGAAAAACAAGATTCTTAAGACAGAAGTTTAATCAACAGACAGTGATCCCTTACACTAAGTGAAATAAGTCAGACAGAGACAGACAAATACTGTAGGCTATCACTTATATGTGGAATCCTGGAAATACAACTAACTAGTGAATACAACAACAACAGTGAAAAAGCTAACTCAAAGGTATAGAGAACAAGTTAGTGGTTACGAGTAGGGAGAAGGGGGAGAAGCAATATAGATGTCAGGCAGTAAGAAGTACAAGCTATTGGGTGCAAGATATGCTACAGGGATGTATTGTACAATATGGGGAGTATAGGAATATTTTGTAATAACTGTAAATATTTTGTAACCTTTGAGGACTGTGTTAAAAACTTAGTAAAAGACAAAAAAGGTACATTTAGCTCTAAATTTCAATTATTATATTTGGAGAAGGAAATGGCAACCCACTCTAGTACTCTTGCCTGGGAAATCCCATGGACAGAGAAGCCTGGTGGGCTGCAGTCCATGGGGTCATGAAGAGTCAGACACAACTGAGCAACTTCACCTTCACTTTTCACTTTTATGCATTGGAGAAGGAAATGGCAACCCACTCCAGTGTTCTTGCCTGGAGAATCCCAGGAACAGGGAAGCCTGGTGGGCTGCTGTCTATGGGGTCACACAGAGTCAGGCATGACTGAAGTGACTTAGCAGCAGCAGACCTTTGTAAAGGTTGTTGTGATTCACTTCTGTGAGGGCAACAAAGCTCTATCAAGCTGATATGGCATGTGAATATCAGTAAAAGTAACAAGAGAATCCAAATGCTATTGTACTGACACGCGTTACTGAACAAGAAGATGAGTTGATAAATAATATCAAATAATGAAAGAAAGACAGAAAAAAAAGAAAGAAAGATTATAATCATCTAGCCTCCTTTCCTTTGTGATTTTGTTTTGCTTCTCAAAACATTGTTAAAGTTAATTTGCTAAATCTTGTTAAGTATTAGATGAATACCTGGATAAGCCTCAATAGGAAATTTGAGGCACTGTTAAATCCCTCTGTTAGCATGAAACCATTGTAAGTTTTATAGCACTCTGGGGTGACTTTTTTGCATCTTAAAAATTGAGACAGCTATGAAGACTATATCTAGGTGAGGAAACATCATTTCTCCCTGGCAGCATGGCAGTAGGTTTGTTCTGAGAGATCTGTGCCCAGTCCTTGCTAGGAGCACTGGATGACATATTACGACAGAAGAAGTAGAATCCAGTGCATGATTTTAAGAAGCTTAGAACCCAGGAGATAAAACAGGGAAGGCACCAAGTCACAGTAAATCTAGTACATGCAACTTTGATTTTCAAGGAATGGTACAATATGGGATCAATGATTTTATAACGTGCTAAATGCATTGGCCAGAGTTCATTTATGTGAGTTGAAAGCTCTAGAAAGTGGGATATTGTCAGTGAGCTCAATATACATTGTCAATACCATATGAGAGGAATGTTGTAAAGCCAAAAGGGATCACTTTCACACCTTTCCATTTTACAGAAGTTAGTCAAGAGTTTCACAAAGAGGCCAGTGTATTGTGACATAATGAACCTGGGCTTTGGGGTCTTCTGATTCCCACACTTTTAACAGCTTTGTCATCTTGGGCAGGCTGCTTGATATCCCTAAAATGCAGTTTCCTCTTCAGTGAAATAAAAAGTCCTACTCCATAGATATTGTTGACAAAATTAAATGAGGTGCCGCGTGCATGCTCAGTTGCTTCAGTTGTGTCCAACTCTTTATGATCCTATAGACTGCAGTCCAGCAGGCTCTTCTGTCCATGGGATTCTCCAGGCAAGAATACTACAGTGGGTTGCCATGCCCTCCTCCAGGGGATCTTTCTGACCCAAGGATTGAACCTGCATCTCCTGCTTTGCAGGTGGGTTCTTTATTGATTAGCCACTGAGGAAGTCCCTAAATGAGTTGGTGGACATCCTTAAGCCTGTACTTGGCACATGATAGAAACACAGATAACACTGGTTTCTTTCTCTTAATAAAATATAATTTATCAATGGCATCTCAGCTGCTGTGCTGAGCATTGTACACGCCTCATTTCATTTAATCTTTACAGCAGCTCCTTGAGCTTGGTACTATTATGACCTTCAGCTTACAGATGAGGAAACTGAGACCTAGAAAGGTAGAAAAAGTTGCTCAAGAACACATACTTACTGAGCAGGAGGACTAAGCTACCAACTCTATGTTCTATTTTACCTACTACCACTTTGCTAATCAGGGGAGGCTCAGTCCATTAAGTCACTGAACAAATATTACTAAGTACTTTGTTTCAAGCACTTTATGAATGGCTGAAGATGCAGTGATGAATAAAATAGACATGGCCCTTGCCCTCATGAAGCTCACAACTTAGCCTAGGGTTTCTCTACTTCACCACTGCTGACATTTGGGCTGGACAGTTCTTTGCTATGGAGACTGTCCTGTGCACTAATGAATGTTGAGCAGCATCCCTGGCCTCCACCTATTAGATGGCAGGTTGTGACCATCAAAAAAGCTCTTTGTGGGGAAGAAATTGCCCCAAATAAGAACCACGGCTCCTGTGAAGTACTTGAGGAACTAGGAAACTCCTACTGAGCCAGAGGCTCTTCTAAGACACAGTTTCTCTTTAAAAAACAAACAACTACCCCTACCCCCAGTCAGAGAGCAGGTGGAGAAAAGGGAATCCTCCTACACTGGTGTTGGGAATGTAAATAGGAGCAGCTACTATGGAGAACAGTATGGTGGTGCCTTAAAAAAACACTAAGAATACAGCTAACATATGATCTAGTAATCCTAACTCCTTGGCATATACCTGGAGAAAACCATAATTTGAAAAAATGCACCCCAATGTACACTGCAGTGTACTATTTACAATGTCCAAGACACGGAAGCAGCCCAAGTGCCCACCAGCAGATGAATCGATAAAGATGATGTGGTATAAATACACAATGGAATATTACTCAGCCATAAAAAAACAATGAAGTAATAACACTTGTAGCCATATGGATGGACCTGGAGATGATCAAACCAAGTGAAATAAGCCAGACAGAGAAAGACAACTGTCATACGATATCACTCATATGTAGAATCTAAAAAAACCATACAAACAAACTTATTTTACAAAACAGAAATCGACCCACACACATAGAAAACAGATGGTGATCAAAGAAGAAAGGGAGGGAGTGATGTAAATTATGAGTTTGGGATTAACATATACATACTGCTATATATAAAATAAACAAACAATTAGGACCGACTACATAGAAAAGGGAAGTATACTCAATATTTTGTAATGACCTGTAAGGGAAAAGAACTGGAAAACAAATAGGTATGTAGGACTTCCCTGGTAATCTAGTGGTTAAGAATCCACCTGCCAAAAGACTGTTCTGTACATCTGTGTCTCTTTTGCTGTCTCACATACAGGGTTATCGTTACTATCTTTCTAAATTTCATATATATGCATTAGTATACTATATTGGTGTATTTCTTTCTGGCTTACTTCACTCTGTATAATTGGCTCCAGTTTCATCCACCTCATTAGAACTGAGTCAAATGTATTCTTTTTAAGGGCTGTGTAATACTCCATTGTGTATATATGTACCACAGCTTTCTTATCCATTCATCTGCTGATGGACATCTAGGTTGCTTCCATGTCCTGGCTATTATAAACTGTGCTGTGATGAACACTGGGGTACACTTGTCTCTTTCAAGTCTTGTTTCCTCAGTGTGTATGCCCAGCAGTGGGATTGCTGGGTCATAAGGCAGTTCTATTTCCAGTTTTTTAAGGAATCTCTACACTATTCTCCATAGTGGCTATACTAGTTTGCATTCCCACCAACAGTGTAAGAGGGTTCCCTTTTCTCCACACCTTCTCCAGCATTGAAACATGTATAATATCATATATGAAACGAATCTCCAGTCCAGGTTTGATGCATGATACTGGATGCTTGGGCTGGTGCACTGAGACGACCCAGAGGGATGGTATGGGGAGGAAGGAGGGAGGGAGGTTCAGGATGGGGAACACGTGTATACCTGTGGTGGATTCATGTTGATGTATGGCAAAACCAATACAATATTATAAAATAATTAACCTTCAATTAAAATAAATAAGTTTATATTAAAAAAAAAAAGAATCCACCTGCCAATGCAGGGGACACAGCTTCAATTGCTGGTCTGGGAAGATTCCACATGCCACAAAGCAACTAAGCCTGGGTGCCATAACTACTGAGCCTGTGTACCTGGAGCCTGTGCCCCACAACAAGAGAAGCCACCACAGTAAGAAACTTGTGCACTGCAACTGGAAAGTAGACACCACTCTCCACAACTAGAGCAAAGCCACACACAGCAGTGAAGGCCCAGTACAGCCAAAAACAAGCCAACAGAAACTTAAAAAATAATAGTTATCTACAAATAAATCACTGAGCTGTATACCTGAATCACTGAGCTGTATACCTGAAACTAACACAATGTAAATCAATCCTATCTTCAATAAAAAGAAAAAAAAAAGCCATCTGCCATAATGTAGAGTCTGCCATGTAACCACCTCACAAAACAGTTTCACATTCCTATATTGAAGGTTTTCTTGGTGGAACTATTTCTAATTTGGAAAAAGAAGTCATATGATTTGCTCTACAGGGAGTTCCCTGGTGGGCCAATGGTTAGGACTCTGCACTTTCACTGTCGGGGGCATGGGTTCAATCCTTGTTTGAGGAACTAAAACCCACAAGCCACAAGGTGTGACCAAAAAAAAAAAAAAGGTTTGCTCTATAGAAATATGTTTCATAGTCAGCTTACCTGAAACAGTATACCATAAATAAATCATCATATTTCCCCACAAAAATGGGAAGGCATTTTTCAATGTATTTCAAAATACAATATTGTAAAGTAATTAGCTTCCAATTAAAATAAATGAATTAAACAAAAACAAAAACAAAAAAGAAAAATGGGAAGGCATATACAGACACATGACTCATACTAGAGTTGGAGCTAACTATAGTTTTCTAATTGGGCAGATAGGGAAAGAATTGAATGGTGGGGGCAGCTAGAATCAAGGGTTGCCAGGTTTAATACTTCCAAGTTTATCACAGAACTTTCAGGTTACTGGTGGGATTAGCCCTGGTAGGTGAATTTCTGCAATTCAAAAATGACACAGTGAAAACTTAGTTCTCTACACTGAGACTCAGGGACCCAGTCTTCCACTGTGTGTGGAGGGTGACAGAGGTTTTTATAGACTGGGATTAGAATATTCCATTCATAAGAACTCAAGTACATAACTAATGCAAGATATCAATACAAGAGAGGCTAGGATATGGAGTCCCACTATGTGTCCAGGACAGAAAGGAGAACTGTTTGATGAACATCTACCCAGACTTTGCCAATATAGTCAAAATCATTTTCATGGTTCAAGAGTATATGAAGCTTACCTGAAACAGTATACCATAAATAAATCATCATATTTCCCCACAAAAATGGGAAGGCATTTTTCAATGTATTTCAAAATACAATATTGTAAAGTAATTAGCTTCCAATTAAAATAAATGAATTAAACAAAAACAAAAACAAAAAAGAAAAATGGGAAGGCATATACAGACACATGACTCATACTAGAGTTGGAGCTAACTATAGTTTTCTAATTGGGCAGATAGGGAAAGAATTGAATGGTGGGGGCAGCTAGAATCAAGGGTTGCCAGGTTTAATACTTCCAAGTTTATCACAGAACTTTCAGGTTACTGGTGGGATTAGCCCTGGTAGGTGAATTTCTGCAATTCAAAAATGACACAGTGAAAACTTAGTTCTCTACACTGAGACTCAGGGACCCAGTCTTCCACTGTGTGTGGAGGGTGACAGAGGTTTTTATAGACTGGGATTAGAATATTCCATTCATAAGAACTCAAGTACATAACTAATGCAAGATATCAATACAAGAGAGGCTAGGATATGGAGTCCCACTATGTGTCCAGGACAGAAAGGAGAACTGTTTGATGAACATCTACCCAGACTTTGCCAATATAGTCAAAATCATTTTCATGGTTCAAGAGTATATGTGGTCTCATTTTCAGATTTATAAAATCAGAATATTATATTCTTTATAACGATTCTGTGAGGATTAATAAAAGATGTGTAAGCTACATTCTTCCCAAAGACTTTGTGCTATGTATGCATCTGATATCTGGAGAATAATACACTGTGCTAATTTATAGTCCCATTATGAATAGACACATTCTTAATCCCTGGCAGACATCCTGATGTGGTCAATCTGTTATTATTCATTAAAAAAAGGAGAATGTGCTATGTAGTACAAGTTCAAGTCCCTGAGCGGTGCTGTAATATTTTCTTTTGCACTCAATGTGTGAATTATTTTTTAAAAAAGCTAGCTACAATGTCATCATTTTTGATTATATCAAAAATGAAGGCAGAGACAGGACTGCTTCCAATCTGTGAAGTTATTTAGCATTTATATTCCTTTTGGGAAATCAGTATGGTTTGTGGAGATTATTTATATACCACTAGTCAAGTGTGGTTTAAATAAATGCAGTGTGTTGCTAGCGCTCTGTGAATGAATCTTGCAATGTCAAGAGCTTACTATTGAATAAAGAGATATAATCATAAATAAGCTAATGGGAAAATGGTTACTAGAAATTATCTGGTCATTTTACTGATATAGATGAATATCTTAGGTTCTCTTTTTCCTCGGATTTAGTCAAATCATAAAAATGAATGTCTGGGCATTGTACACCAAGCTATTAACATTTATTCATTATTTAAAATGTTTATGGAACTAATTTTATTTGGGGGTAGTGAAATGTAGGCTGGTGGTTCACACATGAATAAATAATTCACGTGTTTTTTTTAAATCTCACAAGGTAAAAAGAATTAATCAAATGACAACAAAATAATTCTTACTTTTTAAGTAGTCGGGGTGCATTCTGCATGATTGAGGATACAAGACAGTTTCTTCCAGGCTTCATGGGAGTTTGGAGCAGAGGGGAATCATTAGCAGGGCAGAGAGAAGGGCGATCAAGAGAGAAGTCTCAGGCCTCTGAGCTAAAGCACACGCTGCTCAGTTTCTCCTCATGCATGCTGTCATTTCAGTTGTGTCTGACTCTGTGCAACCCTGTGGACTTTGGCTGCCAGGCTCCTGTGTCCATGGGATTCTCCAGGCAAGAATACTGCAGTGGTTTGCCATTTCCTCCTCCAGGGGATCTTCTTGACCCAGGGATCAAACCCGATTCTCTTATATCTTCTGCACTGGCAAACCAGTTATTTAGCACTAGCGGTACCTGGGAAGCCCTTAGGCTGCTTAATTTCTATCAGAAAACAGAAATTCCTGGCGGAAACAAGAAGAAAGTACAACTACAGGGATCAACGTATCCTAAGCAATCCTGGGAGTATTTTGGAGTGAGAACCCACAAGCCTCACGGTGAACAGAGAACCAACACTGGCTTTTCCTTTCCTCATTTACCTGTTCACCAGACAACGGTACACCCTGCTTTAAGCATGGAGAACATAGAACCAGAGGGATAAATTCACTTGGTATTATTCAATTTACAAAGGAAAACTAAGATCATGGCATCAAGTCCCATCACTTCATGGCAAATATGGAAACAGTGACAGATTTTATTTTCTTGAGCTCCAAAATCACTGCAGACAGGAACT
>SJYC01139501.1:0-23554 GCA_006408675.1 Madoqua kirkii
TGTGTATTCTCACCACCTCTTCTTAATATCTTCTGCTTCTGTTAGGTCCATACCATTTCTGTCCTTTATCAAGCCCATCTTTGCATGAAATATTCCCCTGGTATCTCTAATTCTCTTGAAGAGATCTCTAGTCTTTCCCATTCTGTTCTTTTCCTTTATTTCTTTGCAGTGATCGCTAAAGGCTTTCTTATCTCTCCTTGCTATTCTTTGGAACTCTGCAGTTAGATGCCTTTTCTCCTTTGCTTTTCGCCTCTCTTCTTTTCACAACTATTTGGAAGGCCTCCCCAGACAGCCATTTTGCTTTTTTGCATTTCTTTTCCATGGCGATGGTCTTGACCCCTCTCTCCTGTACAATGTCACGAACCTCATTCTTTAGTTTTCAGGCACTCTATCTATCAGATCTAGGCCCTTAAATCTATTTCTCATTTCCACTGTATAATCATAAGGGATTTGATTCAGGTCATACCTGAATGGTCTAGTGGTTTTCCCTACTTTCTTCAATTTCAGTCTGAATTTGGTAATAAGGAGTTCATGATCTGAGCCACAGTCAGCTCCTGGTCTTGTTTTTGTTGATTGTATAGAGCTTCTCCATCTTTGGCTGCAAAGAATATAATCAATCTGATTTCATTGTTGACCATCTGGTGTTGTCCATGTGTAGTCTTCTCTTGTATTGTAGGAAGCATTTCTATGACCAAAGCTGGTGGAAGTGACAGAATTCCAGCTAAGCTATTTAAAATCCTAAAAGATGCTGCTGTTACAGTACTGCATGCAATGTTAGCAAACTTGTAAAATTGAGCAGTGGCCACAGGACTGGAAAAGGTCAGTTTTCATCCCTAGCAAATGGGGAAATGCCAAAGAATGTTCAAACTATCACACAACTGCTCTCTTTTTACCAGCTAGCAAGGTTATGCTCAAAATCCTTCAAAATAAGCTGTGTTTAGAAAAGGCAGAGGAACCAGAGATTAAATTGCCAACATTTGCTGGATCATGGAGAAAGCAACGGGTTGAGGCAAAACATCTACTTCTGTTTTTTACCAGCTAGCAAGGTTATGCTCAAAATCCTTCAAAATAAGCTGTGTTTAGAAAAGGCAGAGGAACCAGAGATTAAATTGCCAACATTTGCTGGATCATGGAGAAAGCAACGGGTTGAGGCAAAACATCTACTTCTGCTTCACTGACTGTGCCAAAGCCTTTGGCTGTATAGATCACAACAAACTGTGGAAAATTATTATTAAAGAGATGGGAATACCAGACCACCTTACCTGTCTCCTGAGAAACCTGTATGCAGATCAAGAATAAACAGAACCAGACAAGGAACTGACTCGTTCAAAACTGGGAAAGGAGTAAACAAAGCTATATCCTGTCAGCCTGCTTATTTCACTTGTAAGCAAAGTACATTATACGAAATGCTGGGCTGGGTCAATCACAGGCTGAAATCAAGATTGCAGGGAGAAATATCAATAACCTCAGCTATGTAGATGATCCCACTCTAATAGTAGAAAGTGGAACTAAAGAGCTTCTTGATGAGAGAGGAGAGTTAAAAAGCTGTCCTAAAACTCAACATTTGAAATAACTAAGATTTGGGCTTCCCTGGTGGCTCAGGTGGTAAAAAATCCACCTGCAATGCAGGAGACCTGGGTTCACTCCCTGAGTTGGGAAGATCCCCTGGAGAAGGGAAGGGCTACCCACTCCAGTATTCTGGCCTGGAGAATTCCATGGACTCTATAGTTCATGGGGTTACGGAGTCTGACACAACTTACTTTCATTTTCATATAGCATCAGGTCCCACCAATTTATGGCAAATAGAGGAGGAAAGAGTAAAAGCAGTGACATTTCATTTTCTCAGGCTCCAAAATCACTGTGGATGGTGACTGCAGACATGAAATTAAAAGACAGCTGCTCCTTTAAAAGAAAGCTGTAACAAACCTAGACAGTGTATTAAAAAGCAGAGATATCACTTTGTAAACAAAGGTATGGAGAGTCAAAGCTATGGTCTTCCCAGTAGTCATGTAGAGATGTGAGTTGGACCATAATAGAAGGCTGAGAGCTGAAGAATTGATGCTTTTGAACTGTGGTGCTGGATGAGCCTCTTGAGAGTCCCTTAGACTGCAAGATCAAACCAGACAATCCTAAAGGCAATCAGTCCTGAATATTCATTGGAAGGACTGATGCTGAAGCTGAAGCTCCTGTACTGTGGCCACCTGATGCAAAGAGTTGACTCATTGGAAAAGACCCTGATGCTGGGAAAGATTGAAGGCAAAAGGAGAAACAGGTGGCAGAGGATGAAATGGTTAGACAGCATCACTGACTCAATGGACATGAACTTGAGCAAACTCCAGGAGAAAGTGGAGGACAAAAGAGTCTGCATGCTGCAATCCACTGGGTCACAAAGAGTTAGACACAACTTGAAGACTGAATAACTTACAAGATAGGATGTTGGCTCCTTACTACTTGTATTTATTTTGGTTTACAACCAGAATTTTTCTAATTATAAGAAAATTAAATATGTGTACAATATGAAAATAGGTTTTAGAAAAAAAACTGAGTTCAAAATTAAAATCTATGACACCATAAACAACAGTACTACTGCAAACAT
This sequence comes from Madoqua kirkii, assembly GCA_006408675.1. Taxonomy (NCBI): domain Eukaryota; kingdom Metazoa; phylum Chordata; class Mammalia; order Artiodactyla; family Bovidae; genus Madoqua; species Madoqua kirkii. Next base: position 2,597 of record SJYC01139501.1, read on the forward strand.
GAACTAAAGTTAATATCATACAGAAATCCATATACAAGTTAAGAAGACTCTAGAAACTGCAAGAGGTAAAAAGTAAACAACTTGATACACATTTTATCAATGACAAAAGGGGCCAACAAGCTTCTATGCACCAAGAAACTCATAAACATATTGAGTTATTGGTATTTAAATTAATACATACAAATTCTGCAGCATGGTATTCTTATTTTCAGGACAAATAATTCTACCATATCACCATACACAAGATCAGACTAAGCATTTAACATTGATTCCTACAAACTTTCTAAAGTCTCTATGAACAAGAATGAAGTTATCCATTAGAAAACATTAACAGTAGTAATCTCTGATTTTTTTTTAAACCTTCTTTTCCCCTTTCCTACAATTTCCTACAATATAGCTATTTTTGAATCAGGACAAGCCAAAACATATTTAAGTATTACATACTGAACACTAAGGGACTTCTGCTTGTCAGTGAGAACTGTTGAAGGACTTTAAGCACTGAATTGACAAACCCTTGAAGAAACCAAAGACATTTGAAAATTGCTTCATGCGTATGACTGGATATCATAAACAAGCTTTTACATACCAGTTCTGCATTATTTCAGACAAATCTGGATTCTGAACTGAAGATATAACTAATCAGATTTAGAGTTAAAAGAAGACATCTAAAAATGAAAGGTCTATCAACTCTGGAGTTCCTCCAGACTTAGCTACCAAGAATAGTTCAGCAAAATGGAAGTTTGAATTAAAGGCATGATATAGTGGGTTTGAGGTCATAGACTTGGACCTGATTCCCAGCTCTAATACGGAGTACCTTTCACTAACTCAAGCATTTCATCTCTGAACTTCAGCTTTCTCATCCATGGAATGAAGACATGTACCCTACAGAATTATCATGACAATTAATGCTAATGCATAAGAACTGTAAATAGCAGATGTTCAAATCATAGCTTCATTACTATTACATACTCACTGCTTCTCAGTTAAGACTCCATCTTCCAATTCAGGGGGCACAGGTTTGACCCCTGGTCAGGGAACTAAGGTCTCATATGCTCCAAGGTGCAGCCAAAAAAAATTTTAAATCCATGATTTAAGTAAGTTTAGCAGATTAGGTAACAGAAATAAAAAGCAACACAACTGGAAAACTAGTCTTTCCTTATCTGTACACTGACTTGTAATACCTAACAAGACAGCCCATTACTGGTTTGTTATACAGGTCTAAGCGGACACATTCTCCACTGACAAGATACTCTTGTGATTTTGAGTTACCGTTCTCTTCATGGTACAGAGGAGACCCTTACAAATGAAAACTTTCTTTATAAATGTAACTTTCCCTTAAAAACTTTAACTTCTATTAGGTTTTCAGAGTTTCCACACAGCTCTTTCACAAAAATAATCAGATCAAAATAATCTTTATGCCAAAAAGGCATATTCTGTGATGGCGTATTCTGCTCTCCTTCACTGTATAATAATTCACCCAACACTTAGTGCCTTAAAAAGGAAAAATAAAAAAAGATATGCCATTCCTTCCCCAAATCAAAATCAGCACTCATGCTCTGCCCAGGCCAAGGAAATGGACCAAGGGACAGAACACAAGAAAAGCAGACAATATAGAAGATCTGGGCCCAAAACTAGAAATCAATGCTGCTGCCTTAGCCAGGCAAAGAGATTTCAACAAAATAAACAAATGTACGAGAAATCTTAGCATTTTTAAGAGACCATTTTCGTTATACACAGGAGATTCAACTAGATCAAAGTTGGAAACATAATTGGTGTTTAATAAAATACCTGTCGACCGATATATACACATTTTACTTCCTATCTAGAGCTTTTTATAAACAAGACTAAGTAGATACTGGGACACTGGTGTAAAAAAAGTTTATTTCAGTTGCTCAGTCGTGTCTGACTCTGCAACCTTTTTCCCACTAACAGTATGAAAAGGCAAAAAAAAAGTTCAGGATCAAATATTTTTGTGTACCATGTTTCTGAATTAAGAGGTATATTAATTCCATCACGAGTCCCTGAAAAAGTTACATTCTATGCCACTTTGACTCATCCACACCTGCTTTCAAGCACTGAGAAGAAAGAACCCATCCCATTCACAACCAAGATAACCACTGCATACGTAAGAAAAACAAGGGAAAAGCTAGTCAAGTATGAGGAACATTAGAATCTGAGGGCAGGAGCTTTCATCTCTATTGTTCACTGTTGTCTCTATATTGCCTAGAAGCATACTCAGCACATAATAGGTGCTCACTAAATACTTGCTGACTGAATGAATAAATTATTCTTTGAAAAAATAATTTTGGGCAACTAAAACAATTTTTTTCAATGTTGACTGTCTTAAGGCTTAGAAGAGTTCTGTTATTTTACATTTTTCCCAATTACTCTTATGGAAGAATACCTCAAAACAGAAAAGTGGATGTCTTTTACATCATTAGACTATAATGCTCTGAACCAAAAATAAACAGCACCGGAAAAAACTTTCTATAAAATACTGTTTCAATATATTTTTATTAGCAGTTATTACATCAAAATTCACATTTACAGGATCCGAAGGACTGTCTTAAAAATTCTAAAGTATATGTAATTAGATTTTAACAGTAAGATAGAACATATCCTCATTACAGCACAGCCCTTAAGAGTCAAGGATAATACTGAGAATTAAGTACAGTTCCATCAAAAACTAGAAAATAATTCTGTATGCATAGTGTCACTTAAAACAAAGTTCCCAGGAAGTATAAGAAGTCTACGGATCTGAATTTCAGCGGCAAACATCACTGACTTCCAAACAACTGACACTAAAGAAATTTCCAATCAAAACACAAGCATGGTGCCTTTTGTTCAATGTAGAGCTATGATAATTCTAAAAAGAGACCCTGAATCCTTAAGTCTTATAATATGCTTTTCTGCTGTGACATTAATACAAAACACATCAACTCTAATGCATAGATTGTGATGCATTATGACAAAAAGATAGCCTTTCCAGTGCAACATAGGCCGTTCATTGCCGATCTATTGAAATTTTATATCTTCCAGCCTGGGTGGTATTGTAGGATTCACAAATATTACACTTCATGCCTAATATATGGAACTGAACTGTAGATCTTCCATTGCAATCATTGCAGAGAATCTGAAAAGAGATGAATTCAAATTAAGTAAATTAAACCTTACTAATAGAAAGTGGTACTGTTTGTTCAAATTAATTCTTCAAAAATCATACTGAAGAGGTATCTTCCTGGCAGTCCAGGGGTTAAGATTTTGCCTTCCGATGAAGGGGGTGCAGGTTAGATCCCTGGTCAAGGAACTAAGATCCCACATGCCTCACAGCCAAATAAAACCAAAACATAAAACAGAAGCAATGTTGTAACCAACTCAATAAAGACCTTAAAACTGGTCCACATCAAAAAATCATTTTAAAAAACCATACTGAAGATGTGAAAAAATACATATGTAAGTCTAAATATTTCCATAAATAAAATACCTTTTATTTGTTCACTGGAAATTCTAAGAGGCTATTAAGGTAGCTCTAAATTTAGAAGTGGGAAATAGATGGGGAAACAGTAGAAACAGTGTCAGACTTTATTTTTCTGGGCTCCAAAATCACTGCAGATGGTGATTGCAGCCATGAAATTAAAAGATGCTTACCCCTTGGAAAAGTTATGACCAACCTAGATAGCATACTCAAAAGCAGAGACATTACTTTTCCAACAAAGGTCCGTCGAGTCAAGGATATGGCTTTTCCAGCAGTCATGTATGGATGTGAGAGTTGGACTGTGAAGAAAGCTGAGCACTAAAGAATTGATGCTTTTGAACCGTGGTGTTGGAGAAGACTCTTGAGAGTCCCTTGGACTGCAAGGAGATCCAATAAGTACATCCTAAAGGAGATCAGCCCTGGGTGTTCTTTGGAATGAATGATGCTAAAGCTGAAACTCCAGTACCCTTTGGCCACCTCATACGAAGAGTTGACTCATTGGAAAAGACTCTAATGCTGGGAGGGATTGGGGGCAGGAGGAAAAGGGAACAACAGAGGATGAGATGGCTGGATGGTATCACCGACTCGATGGACGTGAGTTTGAGTGAATTCCGAAAGTTGGTGATGGACAGGGAGGCCTGGCGTGCTGTGATTCATGGGGTCGCAAAGAGTCAGACACGACTGAGCAACTGAACTGAACTGAAATTTAGAAAATGAAAATGTGGATTTGCACTGTCTTATTTTAAAAGTTCTCAAATAGCATAAATAGTACTAGTACAAAAATTAACATAGGAATAATCAGATCAACATTTAAAAACAACAATTTCATTATTTTTCACTGACACTTAGAAAATTATCTTAGTCAACAATTTTTTTACATATTTATAATATTTTTGCTTGTTAATATATTAAGTTCCTGGTCTTAGATGCCTCAAGAATGAATTAAAGTTCAAAAGAGTACTTTCTAAAGTTGAACAAAGAAAAGCTTTTGGTTTGTCCCTAAAATGACAGTAAGATGCCACTTAAAAATTAGTCTCTTCTCATACTGAGATCTTGAAAAATAAAAAAGGGTGTTAACATGAAAATAAATCAATACATTACTATGTAAGAAAAGTATTAACTTTAGAAAAGCCACACCACAATAAGTAGAAAACATTCAAATTTTCTCTAAATTATAATTTGGAAAGTAACTTTTTTTTTTCCTTTAGAGATTTTTCTTTGGACTATTTTTAAAGCCTTTATTGAATCTGTTACAATATTGTTTATGCTTTGGTTTTCTGGCCATGAGGCATATGGGATCTCAGTTCCTCAACCAGTAACTGAACCTGCACCCCCTGGTGCTATTGCTACTGCTGCTAAGTCACTTCAGTCGTGTCCAACTGTGTGACCCCACAGACGGAAGCCCACCAGGCTCCTCCAGCCATGCGATTTTCCAGGCGAGAGTACTCTCGTGGGTTGCCATTTGTTTCTCCAATACATGAAAAGAAAAGTGAAAATGAAGTCGCTCAGTCGTGTATGACTCTTTGTAACCCCTTGCACTGGAAGGCAAAGTCTTAACCACTGGATCGCCAAGGAAATCCTCCTGAAAATTAATTAAAAATATGATCTAAATGGAGAAGGTACTCACTGTCTAGAGTTAGAGGATTAAGGAATGACTGCTAATGGTTAGAGTTTCCTTTTAGGGTGGAGAAAATATTTTTAAATTGATGGTGGTTATATCTTCAAGAATACACTAAAAAGCACTGAACTGTCTGTCCATTTTAAATGGACGAGTTGTACGGTATGTGAATTATATCCCAATAAGACTGTTACTGTAAAAAATGATCTAAACAGAATTAGCACGCTACAGCCTCTAGTAAAACACAACTATCAGTATTACAAAAATGATCTTTCATCAACCTAACAATTACCCACACAAATTATGAAATGCTCCAGTGTAAATTACACAGAAAGTGATTTTTATTTGGCTTTGTTAAGGGGTTTTTATCTTTTTGTGTAGAAATATCTGAAGATTTTTTAAAGTTTTATGTCCAAAAATTATTAAAGCACCAGAAAGCTATCTACTTTCCAATTCTGTTCTGTAAATGAATATGCTATGCTGAGACTAAACAGCAGCACATCTCAATTAATGGAGAAAAGGTAATCATTCTCCACAAGACTAAAGGCACAGAAATACTTCTTACATTTTAGACTGCAGGCTAAGACCAAATTAAAAAGTCTTAGAATAAAAAGCAAACACTAAAAACCAAAAAGCAATCTTCAAAAAAAAGTAAACATGTTTGCCTTAAATAAAATTTAAAATAATTAAAATCACCAAAATAAAATAGCAGACCAATAATCCACCTCTACTCAGTTATTATCAATTGACTCTATTAAGTAATAAATAAATAATTTAGAATGAAGTTTTTGCCTGCCATCTAGTGTTGGCAAGTATTGCACAGATATTCTTAGATTTTCTTTTTTCCTCTGAGTTCAGAATAACTAAAATTTAAAGGTTATTTGGTTCCTCCCATTAATCATCAGAGTGACATCTATGCTGAAATAGTACTTTTTAGACGGATTTGAGCAAAAGGGCAAAAATAAACATGAGCATCAACAAGGAACCTGAAAAGTCTTTTTAGGCATTGATTCTACTCACATCCACAGTCATGTTCTGATATTCTGAGGGCATAGGAGTCTGTGCTACCTCATCATCCAGTTGTCTCCAGTGCCTACTCATATCTAAAGCAGAGTGCATACACAATGGACATCTGTAGCCTCTAGGAGAGATATAAAAGAGTTATTTTCCCAGTACTAAATGTAGAGTATATCAACTCAGGCTAACTGGTACATAAACCATCTAAAACAAGCATTATTCTATACTTCAAGACCATCTCACAAACCTGTTCATTTAAATCCTATATCATAGGGTATTTTTCAAACCTACTTCTTTTTCTTCAGTTCTATAAAATGGAGAGGAATTTCTTAATATTCTTTGTAGAATATACTCAATGTATTTTAAAAACCAATTAAACTGCTTTTTAGCTAAACAGCCTCGATTTCTTAATATATTCAAGCAAAGAAGAGATTGTATTCCTTAAAAATTATTTAGATCATGTTATTTTCTTTCTAAAAATTCTGAAAATGTTCCCTTTTATCTGGCTCTTAAATTAAAATTTCTGCTCATCAGTTTGCAGGACCAAAATACATTTACACAATTTCCTCTATCTGCATCTCACTTTAGCATCCTTTCCCCACAACAAAATTAGCACTAGATAAATCTTGGTATGAGTTTTGGATTTTTTTGCAGCCATCATAGTGGACTAATACAACAGCTAATAATTTTGGGCAACATGTCTCAGCATCTTTATTTTTCAATGCTATGATTGTCTCAGCAGACAGCAAGCTCCCAGTTAGTAGCCAGAGAATGAAAGGTATCTGTCTCAAACTGCAAAGGAGATATGACATAACAGAAACAGCAAGACTAAGGCAAAGCCCAGTGTTTCTCTCCCAACATGCTTTGCCCAATTTAACAGCACTCATCTACCCTACCCATCTCAAAGGAAATATCTACCATATCCAAACATGGTGTAAGTAACTGGGAGTCCTGCCCATTCCCTTCCCCACTTACCTGCAAAAAAACAAAAAACAACAACAGACATCTTACAATAACAATTTTTTATAATCCCATCAAAAACTCACTCTTTCAACATGTCTTCATAACACGTTCTGAAAGAAAATATAACATTATTTTAATAAAGCAAAAAGTATCTCCACCATTTCCAAACATTTTTGAGGAAAAAAAACAAAGTTACTTTACCTATGTAAAAGATGTCCACATGGCAAGACGTGAGCAACAATACGAGATGTATGAATGTCCTGTAAAAGCAAATAAAGTTGGTGGTTAATTACATGAATACAATATAAATAACCAGCATTTTAAATTCAAAAGGGGATATTTCCAAAGCAAAAAATATTTTAAGCTCACCTCCAAACATATTGGACAATTCTGCCGGGAAACATTTTCAATACACTGTTTAAAAGAAAATTAAAATTACCAAAAGCTTAACTAGATGTTAATTATATAACCACAGCATTAATAACAAAAACAAAGGAAACAATACCAACTTACCAAATGTAATAATTAACATTAATATGTATCTTATATGTCAGAGAAGAACTGAACAGTTAACTCTCACAACTATTTCAGGCTTTGCACATTATCTGAAACAATGAAATTGCCTAATACATCTTAATTATTCAAATTATCTTCATTTTACAGATAAATAGTAATAATTCATATTAAAGACATTTTACTACATGCCATATGTCAAGTTCATTACCTGTATTATCTCAATTAATTCCCACAACACTGAAAACACATACAATTATTTATCCCATTTTACAGATGAGGTATTTGAGGCCCGTGCATGCATTCAAGTGTGCTCAGTCATGTCCAAGGCTTTGTGACCCCATGGACTGTGGCCCACCAGGCTCCTCTGTCCATAAAATTTTCCAGGCAACAATACTGGAGTAGGTTGCCATTTCCTTCTCCAGGGGATCTTCCTGAGAAGATCCTCAGGGATTGAACCCACATCTCAAGCACTGGCAGGTGGGTTCTTTACCACTGCACAACCTGGGAAATCCCTTTGAGATCTAGAGAAGCTAAATAACTCCCCAAATTACATGCTATCAAGAAATGGAAATATATGTGTGCTCCAACAGGCTGCCCACTGAGCCTGAGTTCTTAACTTGACAAGACAAGGTCTGATTAGGTGTGAAGAGGTAAGAGAAAGCATCAAGCCATAAATGATACCCAAGTTTTTTAGCAAACACCTGAGTAGACGATACCACCACTTACTAACATAGACAATAAAAAAATAACCGAGAAACAAAACAAAAATACCACAACAGAAACTGAGTATATAGTTTTCTAAAGACAACATAGCATATCTGAAGGCAACACAGCATAGTCAATCAGCCTAAACTCAAGTCTGTAAAATCAAATCCAATCTTCTATCATCTCCTACAATCTATTAATAAAGTACTTAAAGCCAGGACTAAAATCCTTAAGAGTCGTCATCACTCAGCCCCCATTCTCTCTCCCTTATACTTGTCACTATATTCCCTATTTTCATTATTTACCTCAGTTTCTCTTACTACCTCAGTATTTTAGGCTAGCTATTATCTAGTACGGCTTCCCTCGTGGCTCAGTTGGTAAAGAATCTGCCTGCAATGCAGGAGACCCAGGTTCAATTTCTGGGTCGGGAAGATCCCCTGGAGAAGGAAATGGCAACCCACTCCAGTATTCTTGCCTGGGAAATCCCACAGACAGAGCTGGGCAGGCTAACAGTCCATGGGAGCGCAGAGCAGGACACAACTGCATGACTAACTTCCATTTTTCATTATCTAGTATTTTTTTAAAAACACCCTCATCAGATTCTCCATTCTCTCAATTCTTGGATAGAATCAGTACTATAAGCAATAGCTTATTAGATTTTCTCCTAAATAATGAAAAATAATTTTTAAAAGGCCTAAGACCATGATATAAATAGGTCAAGCAATAGGTCAAGATTCTACATCCAAGTTAAAACTATTTTTTTTAAAAAGGAATACTGAATTATCTAGGAATGCTATATTAACAAAAGCTTACACTGCTCTGTATTTCTCCTGTACCATACATTTTAAAAGCTATTCTCAAAACCAGTTCCAATGATAAAAATCCACAGGCTAATTTAGAGGCTGTCTACATTATACTAATAACTGATGTTAAGTATTCTTACACACTATAGAGAAGAAAAGGGAACTGTAGATCAGATATTCTAAGGTCTGTACTTTAGAACATTTACTTAATACTGCTTAAAAATAAAAAGCAACATGACAATACTCAGTAACATCTGAAAGTTAGCATGCTTTTAAACAAATTAGGATTTAAGCTGTTTTCAAAAATAATACTTTTTAAATCATACAACTGAAGTACATACCTTGTGCTTCCCTTGGAGATTCATTGCAAGACATAAGTTACATTTCAAACAGTGGAAAAAATCTTCCTTTGGACCAATTCTAAAAAAATAATGTGAAAAAAAAAGATTACATGTTTTTACTACATATTTACTCATTATATATAAGTTCAGAGTTACTATAAACAAAGTTCAAACCACACTGAAGAATATAAGGTGAATCCCTACCTCCCCAACAGCACTCCCCAAGTGCAAGCACTACAAACAGAATGGTATCTATCTTTCCATTTTTTTCTTCTATAAAACTGCATACACACATACATACAGATATGCACGCTTTGAGTTTTATTTTTTATACAAATGGATTCTATCTATCCTGTTTTGCAACTTCTTCACTTAACAGTATTCCTTGAAGAGTATTCTATGTAAGAACATGCAGAACCACTTTATTCTTCTTCAAAGTTACATAATATAAATGATATGGCTATATCTTAATTTTTAAATATTCTTTTATTGACAAAACTTACTATCTTTAGCTAATGCAATGATACAATAAATACCTCTTACAGATACCAGTCAACTACATATTGATAACTTTTCACAAAATTCCTAGAAGTGGAACTGTAGGGTCAGAGGGCAGTGCATCATCAGTTCTGATACTGCCAACCTGACCTCCAAAGACAGTACTCATTTATACTCCTCCCAATGTGTAATAGCACCCAAGTTCCCCACATCCTAGCCAACACTGGTTATCTATATGACAAATAAAAACATCACTTTAATTTGAATTTCTCAAATGATGATACACAGAGCATATTTTACTATTTATGAGCCATTTGGACTTCTCTTGTGGATTGTCTGTTCACATGCTCAGTTCGTTTTTCTTAATACGGTACTTGTCTTTTATAATTTTAAAGAAGCTCTTTAACTCAAGTATATCCTTGATTTACAATATTATACTAGTTTCAAGGATGTAGCATAGTGATTCAGTATTTTTATACATTAGACTCCATTTAAAATTACTGCAAAATAATGGCTACTGTTTCCCTGTGCTGCACCACCTGGGAAGCACGCTGTGCTTCCTTATGGCAACTCACTACAGTCAGTCCTGTTCAATTCTTTGTGACCCCATGGACTATAGCCCACCAGGCTCCTCTGCCCACGGAATTTTCCAGGCAAAAATACTGGAGAGGGTTGCCATTCCTACTCTGAGGATCTCCTCAACCCAGGGATGGAACCCACGTCTCTCACATCTCCTGCTCTGACAAGAGGATTATTTACCATTTAGCACCACCTGGAAGCACAATATATTCTTGTAGCTTATCTATTTCATAGATAGTGGCTTGTATCTCTTAATCCCTACCTCTGTATCTTGCCCTCTCTCTTCACTAGGATCCACTAGTTTGTTTTCTGTAACTAAGTCTGTTTCTGTTTTGTTATATATATTCACTAATTCTTTTAAAAGATCCCACATATAAGTGATAATATACAGCATTTGTCTCTGTGATTTCCTTCACTAAGTATAACACTCTTTAGGTCCACCCACAATACTGCAAATGGCAGAATTTCATTCTTTACTATGCTGAGTGATATTCCAGAGTACGTGTGAGAGAGAAGACTGTGTGTGTGTGTAGACATCTTCTTTATTCATCTGTTGGTCAACACTTGTGTCGCTTCCATATATTGGCTACTGTAAATAATGCTATTATAAACTCGAGCAAATGTACCTTTTTGAATTAGTGTTTTCACTTTTTTTGGATATGTACCCAAGAGTGGGGGCTTCCCAGGTGGCACAGGAGTAAAGAATCTGCCTGCCAATGCAGGAGACACAAGAGACTCGGATTCAATCCCTGGGTCAGGAAGATCCCCTGGAGAAGGAAATGGCAACCCATCCTACCTGGAAAATCCCATGGACAGAGGAGCCTGGCAGGCTAGAGTCCATGGGGTTGCAGAGTTGAACAAGACTGAGCACACAAGTGCACACACACACATAGCACCCCAAGAATGGAGCCACACATGGTATCATATGGAACTTCTACTTTTAGTTTTTTGAGGAACCTAATTAAAGGAGTTCTTTATATATCCTGGCTTCCCTGGTCGCTCAGATGGTAAAGAATCCATGTGCAATGCAGGAGACCTGGGTTTGATCCCTGGGTCAGGAAAATCCCCTAGAGGAGGGCATGGCAACCCACTCCAATATTCTTGCCTGGAGAATCCCATGGACACAGGGGCCTTGTGGGCTACAGTCCATGGGGTCACAGAGAGTCAGACACAACTGAGAGCAACACTTTTATACATCCAAGACATTAGTCTTTTTCAGTTGTATATATTAAAATTACTTTTTTGGTATGTCAACTATCTTTTTTATATCTTTTATCATAAATTCATTTTAATTCCTAGGTAATAAAAAGACATATTTCAACTTATGACTTATGCTTCTACCCCTTTATTATTATTAATCTTTTTATTCATATTTTGAAGGATAATTGCTTTATAGAATTTTGCTGTTTTCTGTCAAACCTCAACATGAATCAGCCATAGGTATACATATGTCCCCCTCCCTTTTGAACCTCCGTCCCATCTCCTTCCCCATCCCACCACTCTAGGTTGATACAGAGCGCCTATTTGAGTTTCCTTAGCCATATAGCAAATTCCTGTTGGCTATCTATTTTACATATGGTAAATAAGTTTTCATGTTATTCTTTCCATACATCTCACCCTCTCCGCCCCTCTCCCCATGTCCATAAGACTACTCTCCTATGTCTGTTTCTCCATTGTTGCCCTGTAAATAAATTGTTCATTACCATTTTTCTAGATTCCATATATATGCATTAGAACATGGTATTTATCTTTCTCTTTCTGACTCACTTCACTCTGTAATAGGTTCTACGTTCATCCACCTCATTAGGACTCAAATGCATTCCTTTTATGGCTGAGTAATACTGCATTGTATATATGTACCACAACCTCCTTACCCATGCATCTGTCAATAGACATCTAGGTTGCTTCCATGTTGTGTGAGTGAAGTCGCTCAGTCGTGTCCGACTCTTTGCAACCCCATGGACTGTAACTTATCAGGCTCATCTGTCCATGGGGTTTTCCAGGCAATAGTACTGGAGTGGATTGCCATTTCCTTCTCCAGCGGATCTTCCAGACCCAGGGATCGAACCCAGGTCTCCCACATGGTAGACAGACGCTTTACCGTCTGAGCCACCAGGGAAGTCCATGTTGTAGCTATTGTAAATAGTGCTGCAGTGAACATGGGATACATGTGTCTTTTTCAATTTTGGTTTCCTCAGGGCATGCCTCTTATTTTGAGAAAACTTTTGAAACCCATTAGTCATTTACATATTCTCCTATATACTTCTAATATTATGGCTTATGATTTTTATATTTTTCTTTCATCCATTTGAAATCCACTATGTATAGTAAAGGTGAGACTGCTAGTTGTCCCCAAATTTCTCTTATCCTCTTCCTGCACAATATTAGCTGGGCACAGGGCTGTACTGAATAAAAACTACTTCCCAACTTCCCTGGAAGCACGAACAGAAGACACAAATGAAAATTCTGTCTTGTGCGCCTCAGAGAAAAGGGTGTACCTTCTCTTCACCTATTTCCCCCTTTCCACCGACAAGAATATGAGTTCTTTTAAATTGTGTAGACAAGGAAGGATCTTATGGATGCTGCTGCTGCTGCTGCTGCTGCTAAGTCACTTCAGTCGTGTCCAACTCTGTGAGACAACATAGACAGCAGCCTACCAGGCTCCCCTGTCCCTGGGATTCTCCAGGGAGTGGGTTGCCATTTCCTTTTCCAATGCATGAAAGTGAAAAGTCAAAGTGAAGTCACTCAGTCGTGTCTGACTCTTAGCGACCCCATGGACTGCAGCCCACCAGGCTCCTCCATCCACGGGATTTTCCAGGCAAGAGTACTGGAGTGGGGTGCCATCGCCTTCTCCAATCTTATGGATAGCAGGGCAAAAATAAGGGAAACCTGGGCTTCTGTTTAACTACATAGTTCAGACTTTTCCCTGAGAAACACATATGTCTTTTTTGAGCCACTTGTTATTTAGCATTTCTGTTACAACATGCTAAAACCATATTCTAATGAATACATAGAATTTTAGTAATCAATGTTTTGTTTCCCAAATGGATAATCAGTTATCTTAGTACCTGTTCTCCTGATCGGAAATGCCATTTTTGCTATAAATTCAAATGTTAAATATGTGAATGTGTGTGTGCACACATGCATACATACACACACATGCACACACACATACATAGTTTTTCCCTTTATTTGTCTATTCCTATACGAAGACTATACCTTTTAAATTACTCTCACTTTGTCATGTTTTGGTTATGTGGAAAGGCAATCCCCTTGTTCTTCCTTTTCAAAATCTGCTCAGCTCTGTATATTTTCTCTTTCAGATGAAATTTACAATCAGTCTGTCCAATTCCACAAGTAAAACCCTGCAGGAGACTTCCATTGCTGCCCAAGACGGAATAACAGACAAGAGACTGGACCTACCCTCTTACCTAAAACTACCACCACACAACCCAAACAAAACATATGAAACAAGTTTCACTGAACATCAAGCAATGAAAGATAGTGACCTGTGAGATACAGAAAACAAATTAAGTGAGCCCTAAAACTGCCCTACCTAGAGCACTTTCAGGTAGTAGGACAGGTTGGAGGAACAAAAGCAGAGCCAGAAAGACTTGCTGATCGAGAAGATGAGCTGAGAGTAGAAGGAATCCAAGACTGTTGCAGCTCACAGGACAGAGTACCAGAGAGGACACAGCTGCACAGGGGAGCTCCTCAAGCAGGATACACATCAGCTCAAGCATGTGAAGAAACCCCCCAGGCCAGGGAGAGAACCATTCAAGAGAACTAGAAGGAATAGTGTTCAACACTCAGATACGGCAGTATCAGTGTTTACTCCCTTTAGCCGGACTGGAAAACCTTAGGATTCATGGGGTACTGGGCTGATTACTCAGGAAGGTACTGCCTCAGTGGTGAGGGATAATTACTCCTGGAATAAGCACACCTCCAGATCCATCTAACAAATCATAAAAGCAAGTCCCACGAGTACCAAACTATTCAAAGTAACTTAACTATATCCCAAAATAAAGCTCAAGAAGATTAGTAGGAATATGAAAAGTTCCCAACAAGGTAAAAATCACAATGTCTGGTATCCAACAATGACCAGTCACCCAAAAGACAGGAAAACCAACTAAGAAAATAACTGAACAATCAAAATCAATCCAAATTGACACAGAGGTTAGAATTAGCAGAGAAGAACATGAAACCAATTATTATTACTACATTTTACGTGTTCAAAGAGTTAATACAGATGTAAAAAAATTTTTAAAAACCCAAGTCAAATTTCTAGACATAAAAACTTGTTTGAGGATCTTACTGCTGCTGCTGCTAAGTCGCTTCAGTCGTGTCAGATGTGTATAAGAGACAGGAAAACCAACTAAGAAAATAACTGAACAATCAAAATCAATCCAAATTGACACAGAGGTTAGAATTAGCAGAGAAGAACATGAAACCAATTATTATTACTACATTTTACGTGTTCAAAGAGTTAATACAGATGTAAAAAAATTTTTAAAAACCCAAGTCAAATTTCTAGACATAAAAACTAGAAAAGGGGTTTGCTTATGATTGTCACATCTTTTGGTACATTTATTATCCTTCCTTAAAAACACCTTAAGGGACCTCCCTGGTGATCCAGTGGTTAAGACTTCAGGCTTCCAACACAAGAGCCACGAGTTCAATCCCTGGTCAGAGAGCTAAGATCTCACATGGCACAGCCAAAAAACAAAACACTACATAAAAATGGAAAGTGATTAGAAATAAGGAGAAAGGACTGACAAAGGACACTTGGAGCTCCAACACTAGTAACATTCTAATTCTTAAAAACAGTGGTTTGAGGTATTAGTATACTTTAAAACATACACTTGTTACATATATGCTTCTGGAGGTAACACTAGGATTTTTAGAAAGAAAAAAATTCCTACAATACCAACATGTCAACAGCAGCTTGTCAGTGGGTGGCTAGACTAAAGACTATTTTCATTTCATTCTTTCTGCTTTCCTGTATCATCCAATTCTTAAGCCTATACTGATTTTAACAAAACTTTTGATAATTTTTTAAACTAATTTTCAAAAAGGAAAAATCTACCCTAATTTTTTACCTTAGCTTCCTATAAGCCACTTCATATAAAAGCATAATTTTTACCTCAAATTTAAAATTTAAATTGCCACACAACTGTTGATGGGCTAGTTAAATGATGAAGGCATGAGGAAACTTTTAGGGCAATGGAAATTTTTTTTTAACCTTGATTTGTGATGATGGTAACATAATATATATATTTGTCAAAGTTACTGAACATTTAAAATTAACGCATCCCATAAGATATAATTCTGAAAGTCCTCTGTCCATGGAATTCTTCAGGCAAGAATACTGGTGTGGGTAGTAGCCATTCCTTGATATAATTATATTCCAATAAAGTGATTTTAAAAACTATTATTGCTAAGATATATTAGAAATAATATAAAAAGAACATTTTACATACAGTACCTACAAATTCCACAGTTTTCACAATGATACTGTTTCCTGTCTTTGTCAAACAGATGGCATACACTGCAATAATATTCTCCAAACAATGTGCTACAGTCCTCACAAGTCTGTTGTGCCTAAAAAACAAAAAGTAACTAAAAATATACAATTTGCCAAAACACTTCGAATTACTAATTTAAATGTCCAGATTTTTTCTTAATGTACATGCGGTTTTATCTTTACATGTTTTCCTACATTTAAACCCAAGACACTGCATACTTGAAGAGCTATTGCAATATTCTTGATTACATTTTTAAAACCACCTTAGTACACGTTTAAAAAAAAAAGAAATATGTAATAAAATCTTACACGCTGAATTTTTTCACAGTTTATGCACTGCACTTCCTTTACTTTAAAGCGATCTAGCTGATGATCTTCATTGTTATCATGACACAGTCGGCAAGTATAAAGCTTGTCACAGCAAGGTGCCTAATCCCCAGGTGAGGGGGGAAAAAAAAAAGGTATGAGAAGCAAGACAAGGCAAGTTTGAAATAATGCAAAAAGAAATTTCTTTCCTTCTCCTCCTCCTGGAAGAAGGTCAAAGATTACAACCAATGGATCATTTGGTAAACTGATAACTATACATAACATTTCACTGTTTTCCCATCAACATCTAGGTTTCTATCAAGTTGAACACAATCCTGCAGTTCAAAACAAGAATTACCAAAGACGGCAGTCCCTAAACTGAAAAGTTAGTCTCACAATACCCTAAACTCATTCTCAGCATTAAGTAGCACGCAGGCAATTTCTACTTAAGACATTCCAGATAAATTCATTTACCAACTTTAACGCTGAAGCATTAGATACTATAATGATTATATTTTAGTCCACTTAAGTTTACCACACATCAACTCTGTTTCTTAAAGTTTGGAGGCCACAATAAATGCAAAAGACAGTCCTTGTTTTCAAGATTGGCAAAGACTTCTAGTTGTCCAAGACAAGAAAGTCAACTCTCTCCTTCTTCCTGGACACACGACTGCCCAGCTATACTACGGTTTCCTTGCTGTTACTTGTGGTCAAATGACTTAAGTTCTTAGCAACAGAATACGCACAGAATAAAATCAGTGCCTCTCCGGGGCCTACGTATTAAGAAGCTAGGCACGCCTCTTTCCCCATGCTCCCTTCTCCCTTTCCACCAGATGAAACCTGGACATGGCAGCAGCCCAGCTGATGACTATATACCCTAAAACATGGTTAACAAGACAATAAAGAACATTTGTCCAAGGAGTGGTCATGTGAAACAGCCTCATTACCAAACTAGATCAATTCGTTCACCTTGAATTGTGAGGTGAGGAGAAATAAACTTTTATTCCTTAACTCGCATTACTACTGGGTCTTTCTGTCACAGCAACTTAGCTTTACCCTAACTAGTACCTCAAAAAGTCTCTAGGCCAGGAAGCTAACCTTATATTATACTTTCCAGTACACTGTGAAATTTAAGATCCACTCATTCCTGAAGACTTCCTATGCCATGACTTAACCATACCATGGTTCATTCCTTCCGCTCACGTTTTCTGCCTGGCAGATTTAGGCCTGCTGCTGCTGCTAAGTCGCTTCAGTCGTGTCCCACTCTGTGCGACCCCACAGACGGCAGCCCACCAGGCTCCCCCGTCCCTGGGATTCTCCAGGCAAGAATACTGGAGTGGGTTGCTATTTCCTTCTCCAATGCGTGAAAGTGAAAAGTGAAAGTGAAGTCGTGTCCAACTCTCAGCGACTCTACGGACTGCAGCCTACCAGGGTCCTCCGTCCATGGGATTTTCCAGGCAAGAGTACTGGAGTGGGGTGCCACTGCTTTCTCCACTTAGGCCTACTCACGCTAAAATGAAGCTGGCAAGCTATAAAACTTATTTACTACAAGAGATGAAAGTGTATTCCTAGTCTCCATGCGCTTACCCGCCTTCCATTATTTCATCACACACCTGAAAGTGATCCTGGAAAAAGCTGGCACAGGCCCCCGGGGCTACCTCTGTCTACTTCCAGCACCAAAAGACTAAATAATGAACCCCCTGCCAGGTTTTTGCCAAGCAAGAACTTTGCTTGCAAACTACAACACAAAGGTGGAGCCAGTGGTCGCCTTAACAAAACATGCTCTTTACGGCAAGGAGCCAGTCAGAGGTGAAGTTATCCTGACAACAGCTTAGCCCGACAACAACTTAAGCCCAAGCTTCACCTCCCGGCCCACTCCAGCCCCAGCCCGGCGGAAGCTCTTAAGAGCCCAGTGAAATCGTCACCTTCAGAAGACATCCTCTGTCATAGTGCTCGCAGCCCCGCCGCCTTTGGGCTTGCCCGCGGGCGCCATCTTCCAGCGCCGAGGAAGCCATCGCCTCCACCTCCCCTCAAACTCCACGACCCCTTCCCTCAGGGCAAAAGCCACGGCCCGAGAAGCTGCGCCGCTCTAGCCCACCCCGTCCCGGCTGCCGCGGCCTCCAGAGCCAAGATGGCGGTAGGGCACGTGACCCGGGGCAGCCGGATTTCCGGCGCCCGGGACCACCGGGCGGAAGCGAAAGGAGGCGCAGTCTCCGTTGTCGTCGTTAGTCGCTGCCTTCACCGCTAACGGTAATAATTCTTAGGTTGCCTCCCCTTTCCTCCCCCATCGCTACCCGCCTAGACCCTGGGCGCGGTTCGGGGCGAGGAGGACCGCAGGAGCGCGGAAACGTCCGGTGGCCCCTGGGGAAGGGCCGCTTTCCGGCCTCAGCGACACCTGTGACAGGGCGGCCCCTCCCTCTGCGGGCAGCGTCCGTAGCCTCGAGAAAGGGGCGGAGCTCTTGCCTGGCCTCCCGGCTGGGAGCGAATCAGCGAACCGAATGCCTTTTTGTCCCCTTCTTCATTGCTTCCTCTTCATTCCTTCAGTAGTATATTAACATTTACTATCTGCCAGTCACCAGCTACGCCATGGGAACGAAAGTGACCAAAAACGGTTCTGGGGACTCTGGTGAAGGAGAAAGAGAGTCCACAGACACCCTGTAATAAATGTAGGTTTACAGCTTGGAGAAGTGCTAGGAGGGGAAAGTGTGTGTTCCAAGAGAGCTAGTACTAGAGGGAATCTGACTTAACCGGGTGTCAAGGAAGGTTTCCCTGAGGAAGCAACGCTTGAGCTGAGAGCTCAATGAGCGTTCTAGGAGGCATTAGTGTGCCAGGATCTGGTGACGGAGGGAACACATGCCTGTTAAGAAGTGGTGGGAGGGAAATGTACCCCCCCCCGAAACTGACATAACTCCTAGCTGAATATGACCTGCCTTGTTAAAGACCCAGACCCCTAGAAAATTTTATGAGCAGAGCTGCGGGTTTTGAAAGAAATATTTGCCTTTGGCTTTATAACCTCATGTAATGTTACATGGAACATACTGGGAAAGGTAAAATATGTACCCCTTAGCTTTGAAGTTACTGACGCTTGCCCCCTTAATTTTCTTTCAGTTCTCATATGAGTTGCCGAAACCATGGTGAAATGTTGCTCGGCCGTTGGATGTGCCTCTCGCTGTTTACCAAATTCCAAGTTAAAAGGACTGACATTTCACGTGTAAGACTCTGCTATAGTTAAGCCAAGGACTTTTGACTGTTAAAAGAAGCTAAAGACAGGTCTACTTAAATCTTCAATTTCGTAGCCAGTTGCTCTACCCCTGAGCTATGCCGCCTAGAACTTTGATTTTGAACTTTAGTTAACTTCTTTTTTAATAGCCTTTTTAGTTGAATTTGAAGTGACAATAACAGTTTTACATTTTTATAATTAGTTGAGAAGCTTAAGATACCTGCAAAGGTATCACAGACAGATTAACAAAAATATCATCAAACGTTTTTGCTGATATTACTATTCTGCATTTTAACGTACCTTCAAAGAAATTGTGTTGTTTACTTGTAGTTTACAATCCAAATAAAGGATGTCTGCTCAAATATATTTTGTTCTTTAGAAATAAATCAAGCTTATGTTACAGAGAAATAAATCGAGCTTATGTTTATATTGGGGGCTTCCCTGGTGGAGAAGAGGTTAAAGCATCTGCCTGCAATGCCAGAGACTTGAGTTCAATCCCTGGGTGATGTTTAAAAATATATCAAGGTTATGTTACAGAAAAAATGGTGTAAATTACAACATCAGACCAGTTTAGCAGTACTGCAGATAAATCAGTTCAGTTCAGTTCCGTCCCTCAGTCGTATCTGACTCTTTGCAACCCCATGAACTGCAGCAGGCCAGGCCTCCCTGTCCATCACCGTCTCCCCTAGTTTACTCAAACTCATGTCCATCGAGTCAGTGATGCCATCCAACCGTCTCATCGTCTGTCATCCCCTTCTCCTCCTGCCCCCAATCCCTCCCAGCATCAGAGTCTTTTCCAATGAATCAACTCTTCACGTGAGGTGGCCAAAGTATTGGAGTTTCAGCTTTAGCATCAGTCCTTCCAATGAACACCCAGGACTGATCTCCTTTAGAATGGACTAGTTGCATCTCCTTGTAGTTCAAGGGACTCTCAAGAGTCTTCTCCAACACCATAGTTCAAAAGCATCAATTCTTTGGTGCTCAGCTTTCTTCACAGTCCAACTCTCACCCATAAATGACCACTGGAAAAACCATAGCCTTGACTAGACAGACCTTTGTTAGCAAAGTAATGTCTATGCTTTTGAATATGCTATCTAGGTTGGTCATAACTTTTCTTCCAAGGAGTAAGCATCTTTTAATTTCATGGCTGGAATCACCATCTGCAGTTACTTTGAAGCCAAAAAAAATAAAGTCTGACACTGTTTCCCCATCTGTTTCCCATGAAGGGACCAGGTGCCATGATCTTCATTTTCTGAATGTTGAGCTTTAAGCCAACTTTTTCACTCTCCTCTTTCACTTTCATCTAGAGGCTTTTTAGTTCCTCTTCACTTTCTGCCATAAGGGTGGTATCATCTGCATATCTGAGGTTATTGATATTTCTCCCAGCAGTCTT
>SJYC01139503.1:0-29908 GCA_006408675.1 Madoqua kirkii
TATAACTTTTTCATAATTAGTTCATTTTTCATGATTTATAGCCTTTCTTCACTTATTTAGAATGCCATTTTTTATCCTGAAAGCTCTTATCTACATGATCTAGTCATATTTTTCTTAGAGAATAGTCTTCTGACCCAAGGCTAGAACCCATATCTCCTGTGCCTCCTGCTTGGCAGGCAGATTCTTTACCACTGAACCATCTGGGAAGCCAAAAGAATAGTACACTATCTTAAATATTGTTACCTTGTAGGATATTTTTAATACCTTGTAGGATATATCTTCCCTCACTATCACTTTTTTTTTTAAGGAAAATTCATGTTTCCAGGTAAACTTTAAAGTTATTTTAGGGAAGTTCCTTTAGAATAATCTCAGTGAATTTAAACTTTACTGACTTTTAAAAGCAATTTCCATTAAAAATATATATAATAATTTTACTACAAAAAGTTAAGAAGGTTAAAATTTAAAAAAGGACAAAAATATCTACAATGATTGATTAACAATTAACTATTCTTAACAGGGGAAAAGAGAAAAGCTTCATTATAAGAAAAACTTCACCCTCAAAGCTCTTCCAGTTACAACCCACAATCACAAGCTTGTTGATGCTTCCTCATGTGTTGAAGAATTCCAGTCCCAGTTCATTTTTGTAAGTAAAATTACTGGGCTAAGTTGATATTTTAAAGATGAACATGCCCTCTCCCTTCGGATTAAGCTTTTTAAAATCTTACTGAAAAACTAGGAGTTCAAGTTTTTGAGATTTTTTTAAATATGTAATAACCTAAGTAATACTGCTTCCAAGGGCCATTATAATTTATATATACATATTTAATTCAAAGAATGCTTTCACAAAAATATTTCAACCAATCAGTTCAGTTTAGTCCAGTTGCTCAGTTGTATCTGACTCTTTATGACCCCATGGACTGCAGCACGCCAGTACACCTGTCCATCACCAACTCCCGGATCTTGCTCAAACTCATGTCCATCAAGTTAGTGATGCCATCCAAATGTCTCATCCTCTGTCATCCCCTTCTCCTCCTGCCTTCAGTCTTTATCAGCATCAGGGTCTTTTCCAGTGAGTCAGTTCTTCGCATCAGATGGCCAAAGTATTGGAGCTTCAGCTTCAACATCAGTCCTTCCAATGAATATTTAGGACTGATTTCCTTTTGGGTTGACTGGTTTGAATTCCTTGCAGTCCAAGGAACTCTCTAGAGTCTTCTCCAACACCACGGTTCAAAAGCATCAATTCTTCGGTGCTTAGCTTTCTTTATGGTTCAACTCTCATATCCATACATGACAACTGGAAAAACCATAGCTTTGACTAGATGGACCTTTGTTAGCAAAGTAATGTCCACCAATAAAATACAATAAGTAATTCCTCCCTTTAGTTATTGGTATTGTAGGTCTATGTGGAAATATCTAATTTAAAAAATAGTTATGTCTTTAGGTTTTCTTGAAGGACTATCATATACACACAGTATTGAAGCTTGCATTTATTTATTCATCTGATTGTTTTTTCATGTTAGAATCAGGCCTGGAATCCATATCTGTTTTACCATCTTAATTACTAAGTTTTATAGTAATGCTTAAAATCAGGCAGTGTTTATCAGTGTTAAATCTTCCAACTTTGTTTGTTTTCAAAGTTGTTTTGGATAGTCTTGGTCCTTTGCATTTTTATGTGAATTTTAGAATCACTTTCATAAATTTCTACAAAATTCCTGCTGGAGTTTTGACTGGGATTCTGTTGAATCTACGGATCCATTTGGAAAGAGTTGACATCTTAATAATACTATTTTAAGTCTTCCAGCCCATCACTTCATATATTTAAACTTTTAAAGTTTCTTAGCAGGGTTTTGTCATTTTCAGTGTACAGTCTTTCATTTGTTTTGTCAGGTTTATCCCTAAATATTTGTATGTTTGGATGCTATTATAAATGGCATTGTTTTAATTACTGTTAGTATATGGAAATAAATTGACCTTTGTATATGAATCTTGTATCTGTCAAACTTGCTAAACTCACATGTTAATTATCAAAGCTTTTTTGTAAAGGCTGTCAGGTTTTCTACAAAGATAATCATGATGTCTGTCATTAAAAACAGTTTTAATTCTTCTTTTCCAATGTAATTACCTTTCATTTCTTTTTCTTGCTTTATTGCACTACCTTGAACCTCCAAGGGTATGCTGAGTAGAAGTACTGAGAACTGATCTTTATGCTTTGCTCCTAATTTTAGGAGGAAGGCATCAGTCTTTCCATTGAAGATATTCATATGATGTTAACTGTGGATTTTTCATAATTGCCCTTTATCAGACTGAGGAAGTATCTTTCTATTTTATTCTTTAAGTTTTAATGAGATATAATTGACATATAATCACTGTATAAGTTTAAAGTGTTCAGTAATAATTTAATTTACATTCATCATGAAGTGATCATCACAGTAAGTTTAGACGAACATCTATCATCTCATTTAAGCAAAACTAAGAAAAAAAACAGTGTGTGAGTTGAAAAATACATTGGAGAGAATTAATGGCATGTTTGAAGGCAGGAGGAAAAGGGGACAACAGAGAATGAGATGGTTGGATGACATCACCGACTCAAAGGACATGAGTTTGAGTAAACTTTGAGAGTTAGTGATGGACAGGGAGGCCTGGCATGCTGCAGTCCATGGGTCACAGAGAGTCGGATACAACTGAGTGACTGAACTGAACTGAATGGCATGTTAGATATTTCAGAAGAAAAGACTGGTTAAGGTAAAGATACAGTGATGGGAACTATCCAGAATGGACTACAGAGAGAAAAGGGAATATTAAAAAAATGAAAAACATGAACAGAGCATCAGTGAGCAGCAGTACAACTTCAGACAGCCCAATATACATGTAATTAGACTCTCCAAAGGAAAAGGAAGAAAAATTGAAAGGAATATTTGAAGAAATCATGGCCAAAATTTTTCCAGATTTGACAACTATAAACCCACAGATAAAAAGGTCAGCAGTCCCAGGCACAAGAAACATGAAGAAAACTAAACTAGGCAACATCATAATCAAATTATTCAAGCCCATTGGAAAAGAAAATTCTTATGTCTTAATAAATTAACTCTTTTATTATTAAGAAATGGGCTTCTTTATGCTTGGTAGTATTCTTTGCTCTGAAATCTACTTTGTCTGATAGTAATATACCCACCATAGTTATTTGTTATTAGTATTATCCTAGTTGAAACCTTTAGTTTCAACCTATTTGTTTCTTTTTGTTTTTAAGGTGTGTTTTTTCTTGGCGGCATGTACTTTTTGTTCTTGATTTTTTTTAATGTAATGGTTACTTATAATCACTAACCTTTTCTATATATAATCTCTGCCCTTTATTTTGATTATTTAAACTATAATATGATTATCATATTACTTTATATCAAATTATCTAATAGGATATGGTTTGGTTTAAATCTGTCATCATACTTATTTCCTATTCCATTTAGTCTGTGTTCTCATTTTCTTCTTTTTTTGTCTACTTTTCGATTAATTAAATTTTTTTATAATTCCATTTTATCTCCTTATTTTGACTCATTCACCATAACTGTTAGTTGCTTTTGGGTCTGTAACATCCATGTTTAACATACCATAGGCTACATGATAAGTGACATTATTCCATTTAGTGTACAGTATACATATCTTACCATCAGTTCAATTCAGTCACTCAGTCGTGTCCAACTCCTTGCGACCCCATGAATCGCAGCAAGCCAAGCCTCCCTGTTCATTACCATCTCTCTTAATACCCTCTCCAAAGTGACACTTTAATGAATAATTTCTAGAAATAAATGATGGGGAAAATGTATTTTAAATGTATTTAAAGAAAGACTAATTTTTATTATAAGTTACAGTTTTTATCAAATGCTATTTACATAATAGAAAATAGCATTATCAGCTCAGTTCGGTTCAGTCACTCAGTCGTGTCCGACTCTTGGCGACCCCATGAATCGTAGCACACCAGGCCTCCCTGTCCATCACCATCCCCCGGATTTCACTCAGACTCACAAATAGCATTATAGTATTTTCTAAAAGAAGGTTAGCAAAAATGTTTTTGTCTTGTCAGCTTCAGCCTACGAGACAGAAGACAATGCTTTGCCTTTAAATATTTGTTAATATGGATTTGAAGGATATCAAATTTCAAAAAATATAAATATAAATATCTGATTTAGAGCTTCAGTATTATAAATGATACAAATATGTGATAAAAGTATAAAATGTAAATGTATACAATGCAGTTGTATACATTTGTGAATACAAATGTGATTTACAGTGAATATGTATCTGATTTTAATTTCACAAATACAAATCAACTTATATTAACCTGTTTCTATAGAAATAGAAGGCTGCTTTTTTTCTTGTGATATCAGTGCTTAGTGATTATTTTTAATTTCACATGTCTGGTGGCAATGCGTAGAGAAAGGAGGTGGACCTCATTGTACCTATATTTAGTCCATGTACTAGAAGGGAATATAATGCCTTAATCTGTTTCATTTAAATAAATATTTTTATGGATTTAGTATGTTATTTGAAAACAGTGCTAAAAAATTCCATAAGATGCCCACAATACTTAACACAATTTTCATTTATTAATTCCATGTACGTAAGTTATAATATTAATTTTGAGAGAGTATGAGCTTTTAAGTATGTAAAAAAAAAAGGACAAATCTTGGATTTAAAAAAACACCATGGTATGTTCTCTGTTCTTAGAAGTAGATTCCTAATATGAATATCAAAATATAAAACCTAAATACACACCATAAGCCAAATAGAAATAGGATAAGGAAGCCTCTGATTGTGCAGTACATATGGAAAAACTTGTAGCCAAAAATATGACTGAGAGTCCCTGGACAGTCTCTCATGTCACAAAGGGTATCTGCCTTGAGGTCAGACTCGATGATTTGTTTTATTCCAAAGAACACATACCCAGTTCTGAGACTATAGCACACTAATGAATGTTTCATTAAATATTTGTGGTAATACAGAATGAGTAAATGTACATAATATTCTAGACAGCAAGCCACCAAGTATCCCATGGAGAGTCTGCTGATCCCAGCTTCTCTTCTTGACTGCCTGTTACTCAATCTCCTCTCCCATCAGCGTCTCCACTCTCCAGCACGCCCTCCTGCCCATCCCACATTGCTGAAAGAAAGGAGGCAGTGATAATTGAATCAGTTAGATCACTAGGACCCTGTAGTAAAAGTAGCGCAAAAAGAACAAAGTGTTATAAGGATGAGATGAGATTTCACTGGGTGAAATACAAACAAAATTGAACACACAAACAAAGTGGATAATAGTTCCCTTTTTATTATTTTCTAGAAGTTTTCATTCAGAACTATTTTCTAGGTAGATTGCACTGAATGATATGAACCATTTTCCAACTCCTTTTCACAAAGGGAAATCTCATTTTGTCCTTATTACAATTTGTCCTTCTTCTTTTTGTGCTACTTTTACTGAAGGTACCTAGTGATCTAATTGATCTAATTATAACTGTGTCCTTTCTTTCAGCAATGAGGGATAGGCACGAGGTAGTGCTGGAACGCTGATAGGAAAAGAGGAGACAGCAATTGAATTCCTGGGTCCCAGGGAAGTTCCACTGGAGAAGAGATAGCAACCCACTCCAGTATTCTTGGGCTTCCCTTGTGGCTCAGCTGGTAAAGAATCAATCTGCAATGTGGGAGACCTGGAGTCAATCCCTGGGTTGGTGAGATCCCCTAGAGAAGGGAAAGGCTATCCTCTCCAATATTCTGACCTGGAGAATTCCATGGACTCTGTAGTCCATGGGGTCTAAAAGTCAGACACAACTGAGCAACTTTCACTCACAACTTGCAACTCACTGGATAAAAAAAGTAAACTTTCATGATTTCCTCTCTCCTCCTCTCCCATTTTTTCTTGCTAGTTAGTACATTGCTGTGCTGTCTTAATCACTCAGTTGTGTCTGACCCTTTGTGACCCCATAGACTGTAGCCCACCGGGCTCCTGGGGGATTCTCCAGGCCAGAATACTGGAGTGGCTAGCTGTTCACTCCTTCAGGGGATCTTCCCAACCCAGGGATGGGACCCTATTTTCCCTCATTGCAGGCAGATTCTTTACCACCTGAGCCACCAGGGACGCCCGATTAGTAAAGCAGCTAGACTAATGTTTTCTTTGTGTCTCCACTGAGATCTGACATATTGAAATTAAATGGCCCGATGATGACACTGAAGCACTTTATTTGGTGAGGGAAGTAGTTAAAAATATTAGGTACAAGGGAGTTGAATTTTTTGTATATCAATTAATTTTGAAATCAAAGTTGCACAGGATTTCATTAAGAAGATAGCTTTTCTCTACTGAGATTTAATTAATCACCCAGTTAACTTCCTCTACTTTATGCACTCATAGAACTTCTTTCCTTTTTTCACGTTGTGACATTTATTAGTAACTGTTTATCATATACTTATTTACATATGTCATTGAACGCCTTAAGGAGTATGACCTCTTTGAAAATGACATGGATATCTGATTTATCTTGTGTAATCCAGGAGCTGGGCATTAGAATTTATTTAATAATAGCATTGAATGAATGTCTCTTGGGGACAGAATTACTTTCCAAATGTTACAAAGCAAGTGTATTACTAAAAAACTAGAGATGAGATAGATTTAAAGGAAAAGTAAGTAACATTTATCAGATTGACCCAATTTCTAAAAGTTTTGAAGAGATTAAATCCTGAGCTTCACTATTTTTTTCATGTTATTATCCATTAATAAAGAAAAAAACAATATTTCCACCCTCAAAATTAGTCACTGTGACCATTGGTAAACTAGAGAGAGAAGTATACCAAATATAATGACATGTTCAGTTACTGTTAAGTGAATACAAATATTTGTGTTTGAAGTTGATTAAACTTGGTCGGAGTGAAGGAAAAGGAAGCAGTTTCACTGTTAGTCAACATTTTAGAGTTCTGCTTAATATTTGTTTGTATTTCATGAGTAAATTAGGATTTTCTATTGTTGCTTTTTGTTCTTAATGAATATTTACATTGATGTCAGTGTGGACAAAATATATACATTCTTGAATCTTATTACTGACATAATTTCTTCTATTTTAAGTTTTGCATTTGTCCCTGATACAGTCATGTTTGAATTCTGCCTCATCCTCACATTCACAACATAGCAATTTGAATGCAGACTAAATTCATGAAAGTATATAGAGATGGCATGATAATCAGGTAACATTGATGAATTATTCTAAGTTTCTCTGAAGCTGTCCATTCATTTATTCACTCAATCAACTATTGAGTAGTGGCTATGTGACTTCTAGGCACTAAGATGGCTCAGTCACATCTCTTCCTACCTTATGAGAATGTTATTATTATGTTTTGGTTTGATCTACCTATCCTTCTACACTTCCTTTTCTCACCTATAGCTTTCTTCCATTAATACAAGCCTCCTTATTTCCTGCTGTATTTTACTACACAGGAAAACTCCCAGGTGAAACCCTAACTGCTGAATGTTCATTACAAATTTGTCATGAACTAGGTAAGTGATTTCTCAGGAGATACACAAAATTAGATTGCATATCCCTCTCCTTATATTAACAATTCACCAGAAACCTTCTTTGGTTAATATTTTAACCACATAAACTGCACCATTTATTGAAGTCTGGTGTTTTCTTTCCTTCACTCTTTTTAAAAATTTTATTCAAGAATGATTGACTTAAATTGTTCTATCAGTCTCAGAGGTAAACAAAATGATGCAGACTTGCGCAGGCATATATTCGTTCTTTTTCAGATTCTTACATAGTTGTGTGTGGATGTTCATCCCAACCTCCTGATTTACCCTTCCGCTCTAGCATTTTCCCTTTAGTAAGCATGTTTGCTTTTGATATTTGTAAGTTTGTTTCTGTTTTGTAAATATATTCATATTTATTTAAATTAAACTAGATTCCACATATAAGTGATATCGTATAATTTTTGTCTTTCTTTGACTTACTTCACTTAGAATGATAATTTCTAGGTACATCCATATTGCTGCACAAGGCATTACTTTTCTATAGCAGACTAATATTCCATTGTAAACTTGTACCACATTTTATTTATTCGTTGCTCTATCAATGGACATTTAGGTTGCTTCCATGTCTTAGTTATCATAAATAATGCTTCAGTGAACACTGGAGTTCATTCTCAGTAAGGGCACATGACCTTGACTTCTGCTACCTTCTTTTCTTTTCCTTCCTGACATACATACTCTATAGTTAGTTTATTTGCTTCGTTGTGTACAACTCTTTGTGACCCCATGGATTGTGGCACTCCAGGCTTCCCTGTCCATCACCAACTCACAGAGCCTACTCAAACTCATGTCCATTGAGTCGGTGATGCCTTCCAACCATTTCATCCTCTGTTGTCCTCTTCTCTTCCTGCCTTCACTCTTTCCCAGCATCAGGGTCTTTTCCAGTGAATCAATTCTTCGCATTAGGTGGCTTAATTTTTGCAGTTTCCACTTCAGCATCAGTTCTTCTAATGAATATTCAGGATTGATTTCCTTTAGGATGGATTGGTTTTATTTTCTTTCAGTCCAAGGGACTCTCAAGAGTCTTTTCCAACACCACAGCTCAAAAGCATCAATTCTTCAGCATTCAACTTTCTTTACAGTCCAATTCTCACATCCATACATGACTACTGGAAAAAAATTTCTTTGACTAGATGCACATTTGTTGGTAAAGTAATGTATCAGATTTTTAATATACTGTCTAGGTTGGTCATAGCTTTTATTCCAAGGAGCAAGCACCTTTTAATTTCATGGCTGCAGTCACCATCTGCAGTGATTTTAAGCCTCCTCAAATAAAGTCTCTCACTTTTTCCATTGTTTCTCCATCTATATATCATAAAGTGATGGGAACAGATGCCATGATATTAGTTTTCTGAATGTTGAATTTTAAGACAACTTTTTCACTCTCTTTCACTTTCATCAAGAGGCTCTTTAGTTCTTCTTTGCTTTCTGCCATAAGTGTGGCCTCATCTGCATATCTGAGGTTATTGATATTTCTTCTAGAAATCTTGATTTCAGCTTGTGCTTCACCCAGCCTGGCAGTTCACATGATGCGTTCTGCATGTAAGTTAAATAAGCAGAGTGACAATACACAGCCTTGATGTACTCCTTTGCCAATTAGGAACCAGTGTGTTGTTCCATGTCCAGTTCTAACTGCTGCTTCCTGACCTGCATACAGATTTCTCAGGAGGCAGCTTAGGTGGTCTGGTACCCCCATTTCTTGAAGAACTTTCCACAGTTTGTTGTGATCCACACAGTCAAAGACTTTATCTTAGTCAATAAAACAGAAGTAGATGTTTTTCTGGAACTCTGTTGTTTTTTTGATGACTCAGTGGATGGTGGAAATTTTTTTCTCTGATTCCTCTGTCTTTCTAAATCCAGTTTAAACATATGGAAGTTCACAGTTTACATACAGTTGAATCCTGGCTTGGAGAATTTTGAGCATTACTTTGCTAGAATGTGAGATGAGTGCAATTGTGCAGTAGCTTGAACTTTCTTTGGCATTATTTTTCTTAGGGACTGGAATCAAAACTGACATTTTCCAGCCCTGTGGCCATTGCTGAGTTTTCCAAATTTGCTGGCATATTGGGTGCAGTACTTTCACAACATCATCTTTTAGGATTTGTAATAGCTCAACTGGAATTTCATCACCTCTACCACTATCTTTGTTCATAGTGATACTTCCTAAGGCCCACTTGACTTCACATTTCTGGCTCTGGGTGAGTGATCACACTATCATGGTTATCTGGGTCTTGAAGATCTTTTTTGTATAGTTCTTCTGTTTATTCTTGCCACCTCTTTTTAATATCTTCTGCTTCTATTAGTTCCATACCATTTCTGTCCTTTATTGTGCCCACCTTTGCATGAAATATTCCTTTGGTGTCTCTACTTTCTTGAAGAGATCTCTAGTCTTTTCCATTCTATTGTTTTCCTCTATTTCTTTACGTTGGTCACTGAGGAAGGCTTTCTTATTTCTCCTGGATATTCTTTGGAACTCTGCATTTTTCTTTGCCTTTATCTTCTCTTCTTTTCACAGCTATTTGTAAGGCCTGGTAAGACAACCATTTTGCCTTTTTGCATTTCTTTTGCTTTGGAATGGTCTTGATCACTGTCTCCTGTACAGTGTCACGAACCTCTGTCCATATTACTTCAGGTACTCTTGTCTATCTGATCTGTAATCCATAGTGCATGATATATTGAAAATTTTAAAAAGCTTATAATTTTATTTTTTCTGGGTCATGCATACCATTTTGGCACAAAGCTCTATATATCCTTTAAACCTAAACTTTATTAAATTGGAAACTACAAATACATTTCTTGGTATCATTGTCAATATCTGCTTTACTGCTAACTACACAGTTTGTCAGTCTATTGGGGGAAGGGTAATAAGATAGAGCAACTGGGCAAAGCCTTTATAAAGGCACTGGAAAAGGCACTGTTTATATAAATATTTAAGAAAAACAGACTGATGATCAGCAGAATATAAGGAGCCTGCTAAGGAACATCTATTTTCATTTGTCTAAATTGTTCTCTTTGTTATCTAATAATTCATGATCAAATTTTACTTGGTTTGATTAAAGATGATACAGTATTGACTCTATTTCTACTTGACACATTTTGTTTATATCCACATAATTGCTAGTTCTCAAAAGATGCATTTTTTTAAAGCTTTAGATATGTGAGATTCTTATTTCACTAAAAGATTATTCAAAAAAACAAATATATATACATACAAGTACATGCGATAATGATGGACTAAATATCTGTATCCTACAAAATTCATACATCAAAGCTCTAAACTCAAATGTTATGGTATTTGAAAGTGAACCCTTTGAGAGGTGATTTCAGATTAGATGAATTGGTGAAGGTGAAGTCCTCAAATTAGATTAGTTTCCTTGTTAAGAAGAGGAAGGTCTCAGAGATCTCTCTTTTTTTGCCGTGTGAAGATACAGTTAGAAAGCCACTGTCTACACACCACAATGAGGTTCTTCTCTAAGAACTGAATATGCCTGCTCCTTTATCTTGGTCTTCTTAGCCTCCAGAACTCAGAAATAAATATGCATTGTTTAGCCACCTTGTCTGTGCTATTTTGTCTTAGAAGCCCTAGATAGATGAATAAGACAGCAGTCCGATTTTCTTGATTAATTTAACATCCCATGGACACAGACATTTGGAATGAAGAAAGAGCAGAAGTAGCTTATTAAATCTCAGTGTTTTATACTTTTGAATATAATTTCAATCAATAGAGACTAGCTCTGAGAAAAGCTTTTTAGGAAACTGTCTTTTTCAAATATTTAATAGACATCACACAAATATTTTTTATATACCTAATTGGTATATAATTTAATGATTGCTTTCATTCCTAAGTTCAATGTTTTTCAAATGAACTGTCATTTATAAATCAAAATATTTAATAAAAATTTAAACTTACTTGGACAAAAATATGCTGATAAGGGTCATCTGCATTTATGAATTAACTTTATGTTGCTAAATTTAAGAAACTTGTGAGATTCCCATTATTCATTTACAGACACAGTTGTGTTACATTTTAGTCAGTCAGTTCATTTGGTTCAGTCGTGTCCAACTCTTTGCAACCCCATGGACTGCACTATACCAGGCTTCCCTGACCAACACCAACTCTTGGAGTTTACTCAAACTCCTGTCCAGTGAGTCAGTGATATCATCCAACCACCTCATCCTCTACTGTCCCTTTCTCCTCCTGCCCTCAAATTTTCCCAGCATCAGGGTCTTTTTAAAAGAGTCAGTTCTTCCAATTAGAGGGCCAAATTATTGGAATTTCAGCTTTAGCATCAGTCCTTCCAATGAATATTCAGGACCAATTTCCTTTAGGATGGACTGGTTGGATCTCTTTGTAGTCCAAGGGACTCTCAAGAGTCTTCCCAAACACCACATTACAAAAGCATCAGTTCTTCGGCAGTCAGCTTTCTTTATAGCACTAACTCTCACATCCATACAAGACTGCTGGAATAACCATAGCTTTGACTGGATGAACCACTGTTAGCAAAGTGATGTCTCTACTCTTGAATATGCTGTCTAGGTTGGTCACAACTTTTCTTCCAAGGAGTAAGCGTCTTTTAACATCATGGCT
Source organism: Madoqua kirkii (assembly GCA_006408675.1). Lineage (NCBI taxonomy): Eukaryota > Metazoa > Chordata > Mammalia > Artiodactyla > Bovidae > Madoqua > Madoqua kirkii. The sequence continues at coordinate 12,146 of SJYC01139503.1, forward strand.
GCAGTCACCATCTTTAGTGATTTTGGGGTCCAAAAGATATAATAAAGTCTATCACGGTTTCCATTGTTTCCCCATCTATTTGCCATGAAGTGATGGGACTGTATGCCCATGATCTTAGTTTTCTGAATGTTGAGTTTTAAGCCAACTTTTTCACTCTCTTTTACTTTCATCAAGAGGCTGTTTAGTTCTTCTTCACTATTTGCCATAAGGGTGGTGTCATCTGAGTATCTGAGGTTATTGATATTTCTCCCAGCAATCTTGATTCCAGCTTGTGCTTCATACAACCCGATGTTTCTCATGATGTATTCTGCATATAAGTTAAATAAGCAGGGTGACGATATACAGCCTTGAGGTACTCCTTTCCCTATTTAGAACCAGTCTATTGTTCGATATTCAGTTCTAACTGTTGCTTCCTGACCTGCATACAGATTTCTCATGAGGCAGATCAGGCGGTTTGGTATTTCCATTGCTTGAAGAATTTTCCACAGTTTATTGTAATCCACACAGTCAAAGGCTTTGGCTTAGTAAATAAAGCAGATGTTTTTCTGAAACCCTCTTGCTTTTTTGATGATCCAGAAGATGTTGGCAATTTGATCTCTGGTTTCTCTGCCTTTTCTAAAACCAGCTTGAACAGCTGTAATTTCACAGTTCACGTATTGCTGAAGCCTAATTTGGAGAATTTTGAGCATTACTTTACTAGCTTGTGTGTGAGAGACTTCCCTGGTGGCTCAGACGGTAAAGTGTCTGTCTACAATGCGGGAGACCCGGGTTCAATCCCTGGATTAAGAAGATCTCCTGGAGAAGGAAATGGCAACCCACTCCAGTATTCTTGCCTAGAGGATCCCATGGACAGAGAAGCCTGGTAGGCTACAGTCCATGGGATTGCAAAGAGTAGACACAACTGAGCCACTTCACTTCACTTCACTTCACTTTACTAGCTTGTGAGATAAGGGCAATTGTGCAGTAGTTTGAGCATTCTTTGGCATTGCTTTTCTTTGGGATTGGAATAAAAACTGACCTTTTCGAGTCCTGTGGCCACTGCTGCATTTTCCAGATTTGCTGGCATATTGAGTGCAGCACTTTCACAGTATCATTTTAAGATTTGAACTAGCTCAACTGGAATTTCATCACCTCCACTAGCTTTGTTTATAGTGATACTCCCTAAGGCCACTTCACATTCCAAGATGTCTGGCTTTAGGTGAATGATCACATTATCATGGTTTTCTACATCATGAAGATCTTTTAGGTACAGTTCTTCTGTGTATTCTTGCCACCTCTTCTTAATGTCTTCTGCTTCTGTTAGGTCCGTACCACTTCTGTCCTTTATTGTGTTCATCTTTGCATGAAATGTTCCCTTGGTGTCTGTAATTTTCTTGAAGATATCTCTAGTCTTTCCCATTCTATTGTTTTCGTCTATTTCTTTGCACTGATCTCTGAGGAAGACTTTTTTTATATCTCCTTTCTATTCTTTGGAACTCTGTTTTCAATGGATATATCTTTTCTTCTCTGCTTTTCACTCCTCTTCTTTTCACATCTATTTGTAAGGCCTCTTCAGACAACCGTTTTGCTTTATTGCATGCCTTTTTCTTGGGGATGGTCCTGATCCCTGTCTCCTCTATAATGTCATGAACCCCAATCCACAGTTCTGCAGGTACTCTGTCTATCAGATCTAATCCCTTGAATCTATTTTTCACTTTCACTATATAATCATAAGGGATGATTCCGTTTACATATTAAGTACAGTTTAATCATTAATTCAAGAAGGGCTTTAGTTCCTCTTTTCACAGTTTATTGTGATCCACACAGTCAAAGGCTTTGGAATAGTAAGTAAAGCAGGAACAGATGTTTTTCTGGAACTCTCTTGCTTTATCGACTGAACTCCTTTAGAATGGACTCGTTGCATCTCCTTGCAGACCAAGGGACTCACAAGAGTCTTCTTCAATACCACAGTTCAAAAGCAGCAAGTCTTCGGTGCTCAGCCTTCTTCACAGTCCAACTCTCACATCCATACATGACCACTGGAAAAACTGTAGCCTTGACTAGACGGACCTTAGCTGGCAAAGTAATTTCTCTGCTTTTCAATATACAGTCTAGGCTGGTCACAACTTTCCTTCTAAGGAGTAAGAAACCTTTAATTTCATGGCTGCAATCACCATCTGTAGTGATTTTGTAGCCCCCAAAAATAAAGTCTGACACTTTCCACTGTTTCCCTATCTATTTCCCATGAAGTGATAGAACTGGATGCCATGATCTTCATTTTCTGAATATTGAGCTTTAAGCCAACTTTTTCACTCTCCTCTTTCACTTTCATCAAGAGGGTTTTTATTTCCTCTTCACTTTCTGCTTATCTGAGGTTATTGATATTTCTCCCAGCAATCTTAATTTCAGCTTGTGTTTCATCTAGCCTGGCATTTCACATGATGTACTCTGCATATGAGTTAAATAAGCAAGGTCATAATATTTGCCCGATATAGATGGTACTTTATAATAAATAAGTACCATGTGCTTATATAGCAGGTATAGAATTTGATGACTTTAACATTTGGGACCAATTTTTCAAGTCATATGGCTTATTTTTAGGTGAGCCATTTAATGGTGCCCAGAAAATGGCCTGAAGGCATAGTCCTGTCTCTTATACACATCTTCTAGTTTTGTATTATATTTTTCAAAGTTCTTTGGATGTCTTTCAGGTGAAAACATAAATATAAGACTTTTTTCTGAATATATATTTACTCTGTATGTTAAATAGTTCCTTTGTTAATACTGAATTTTTATGAACCATCATCAGTATAAGTAGAATTCAGTGAATCAATTTATATGGACTAGCATCCTCTTATTTATTGCTGTGGGAAAGCAGCATATGAGAATCTTGCTTAATTAGTCTTATTGTTCCCATGGGCAAGACAAATAGCTTATTTGATTACACTGTAAATGAATTTTCTCCTTAAACATTTTTTTCTTTTTACAACTTCCACTGAATTCAGTAATTCTCTACTGATAGCCTCCACACCACATAATATTTTATTTTAGAAAATAATACAAGTGATTATTTTTTATCACTTTTCGTTTTTATTCACTTATGTGTATTCTGTTGCTGAATTATCCATATTCATGACTCTCCAGATAGTCAGTGAAGAATTAAACACAGACTAGACCTAAAAACACTGACTTTTGTTGAATCTTCTCAAGATAATCTGTCCTTCTGCTTTTAGTATTAAAAAAAATCTACCCACAGATGACATATAGACAGCTTGACAAAATGACTAATGTATTGGAACATAAAACTAATGCTGTTTAGATTTGTTAATGCAATTTGACTGTACAGAAACAGCTTTAGTTAACAATATTGGTCATAGGTTGAAAGCCCATATTTAATGAAATATACATTAAAATAAAAATGCTCATGAATTTAGATAAGATTAGAATGTTTATACAAGAAAATATGCTTATTAAGTAGGAACTATTATAGGACAAAGCCATCTCATACAAACATACTTTGTTTTCTGCCCATTTTGTCTGTTTTATCTTCTGTATGTCTCATATTGAAATGCACATACTACAAGTTTTGTGTGTGTTTACAACTGAAGGAGAAATTGGTCAATGTTCACTTGTTAATAATGAACATATTATTTATTAATTGCTTACTGACTTATATACCTCTACTGGAAATAGGACACTTCCTTGGATCAATACAAGGCTTTTTGTTGAATTAATATGATACTAATTTCTTTTTTTATTGTAAAATAAAAAATGGGAGTAATGTGATTATAAATTTATATTATCAACAATAATTTTCCCTTTCTCTTATTAAACTGAGGGCATTTTTTATTATTAATTAGAGTCCCTTTTTTATAATTATGATTGCCATCATTATTTCATGGATTATATTAACTTCCATTTGAAACACTGAGTTCATAATTAATAAGGATGTTCTGTGAGCAGACAACTTCAAAATCTTTACAGTCTCTTTTGATATGTCAGGTTTAAAATAGTTGTCAACTGTCCACCTAGATAGAAACACAGGTATCAGTAAATACCAGATATCAGAAATAATTGACAGTAGCTACAAGAGAAAATATTAATAATGCATTCATCTCTCATGGGACTGCCTAACTTGGACAGTTTTGTAATTCTGCTGCTTTTTTCTGTTTCTGCCATTCTCACTCTTGGCATATCAGAAAAAATTATGCTATCAGTTTGTCTTTTCTAAATGGCAGAAACAATACAAATAATACTTATCTATATCTATCTATATACATAGTTTTCTGTCCACACATAGCTACAAATTTAGAAAGGGCCTATTTAAGAGAAGTCTCCCAATGTTCAGAACTAAATTTCAAAATATTATAATTCCAATGAAGTTATTTTTCTTAATTACTTTAGCCTCCCTTTCTATTTATCTCCACTGAAAACAATCATTTTTTTCTCCTCATGCCATCAAGTGACAGATACGCCATTTTATTTTTAGTTATTTGCATATGCAGTTCATGTTATCAAATGAATCATTTGATCCTTGAGGTCAGAAATTCCATATCTTATTTAAAACAATAATGAAATTGTGAAAAGTATGAAATAGGCACCAAGACAATATGTTTGAGGACACAGTTTGCCAATGTATCGGAACCAACAAACCAATATATGTGAATTATTTAAGACTTAGCCATTTATAAATATTTACATAGGTATATATGTATGTATGGAAGTCCTCTATACTTGCCATGAGGATTGAAAAAAAATGAGTAAAGTGCTTGGTGCAATCAAATATAAGTGTTTTTTTTTTACAAGTTATCAATAATTTTAATATTTTTTCCTAAATATTATCATTTCTTGATATAAATATTCAATAACTTTTTGTTAACAAGTGATACAATTGTGTTCATCACTTCAGTTCAGTCTCTCAGTCGTGTCCAACTCTTTGTGTCCCATGAACTACAGCATGCCAGGCTTTCCTGTCCATCACCAACTCCTGGAGCTTGCTCAAATTCATGTCCGTTGAGTAAGTGAAGCCATCCAATCATCTCATCCTTTGTTGTCCCCTTTTCCAAGAGCCTTCAATCTTTCCCAGCCTCAGGGTCTTCTCCACTGAATCAGTTTTTCGCATCATGTGGTCAAAGTATTGGAGCTTCAGGTTCAGCATCAGTCCTACCAGTGAGTATTCAGGACTGATTTCCTTTAGGAAAGGAAATCCTTTAGGAAGAACAGATTTGATCTCCTTGCAGCCCAAGGGACTCTCAGGAGTCTTAGACAGCTCTCAGTCGTGTCCAACTCTTTGTGTCCCATGAACTACAGCATGCCAGGCTTTCCTGTCCATCACCAACTCCTGGAGCTTGCTCAAATTCATGTCCGTTGAGTAAGTGAAGCCATCCAATCATCTCATCCTTTGTTGTCCCCTTTTCCAAGAGCCTTCAATCTTTCCCAGCCTCAGGGTCTTCTCCACTGAATCAGTTTTTCGCATCATGTGGTCAAAGTATTGGAGCTTCAGGTTCAGCATCAGTCCTACCAGTGAGTATTCAGGACTGATTTCCTTTAGGAAAGGAAATCCTTTAGGAAGAACAGATTTGATCTCCTTGCAGCCCAAGGGACTCTCAGGAGTCTTCTTCAATACGATAGTTCAAAAACATCAATTCTTTGGTGCTCAGTTTTCTTTATAGCCCAACTCTCACATCCACTGGAAAAAAAATAGCTCTGAATATAAGGACCTTTGTTGGCAAAGTAATGCCAACATCTTCAGTGGTTTCTGGAGCCCAAGAAAAGAAAGTCTGTCACTGTTTCCGTTATTTCCCCATCTATCTGTATAATGGGACTAGATGCCATGATCTTCATTTTTTGAATGTTCAGTTTTAAGCCAACTTTTTCACTCTTCTCTTTCACTTTCATCAAGAAGGGCTTTAGTTCCTCTTTTCACAGTTTATTGTGATCCACACAGTCAAAGGCTTTGGAATAGTAAGTAAAGCAGGAACAGATGTTTTTCTGGAACTCTCTTGCTTTATCGACTGAACTCCTTTAGAATGGACTCGTTGCATCTCCTTGCAGACCAAGGGACTCACAAGAGTCTTCTTCAATACCACAGTTCAAAAGCAGCAAGTCTTCGGTGCTCAGCCTTCTTCACAGTCCAACTCTCACATCCATACATGACCACTGGAAAAACTGTAGCCTTGACTAGACGGACCTTAGCTGGCAAAGTAATTTCTCTGCTTTTCAATATACAGTCTAGGCTGGTCACAACTTTCCTTCTAAGGAGTAAGAAACCTTTAATTTCATGGCTGCAATCACCATCTGTAGTGATTTTGTAGCCCCCAAAAATAAAGTCTGACACTTTCCACTGTTTCCCTATCTATTTCCCATGAAGTGATAGAACTGGATGCCATGATCTTCATTTTCTGAATATTGAGCTTTAAGCCAACTTTTTCACTCTCCTCTTTCACTTTCATCAAGAGGGTTTTTATTTCCTCTTCACTTTCTGCTTATCTGAGGTTATTGATATTTCGCCCAGCAATCTTAATTTCAGCTTGTGTTTCATCTAGCCTGGCATTTCACATGATGTACTCTGCATATGAGTTAAATAAGCAAGGTCATAATATTTGCCCGATATAGATGGTACTTTATAATAAATAAGTACCATGTGCTTATATAGCAGGTATAGAATTTGATGACTTTAACATTTGGGACCAATTTTTCAAGTCATATGGCTTATTTTTAGGTGAGCCATTTAATGGTGCCCAGAAAATGGCCTGAAGGCATAGTCTGGCTAGAAACAGCAAAATAAGGAGATGTGAAATGGATAACAGAGTATGTGACGAGAGTTGCAGTTACAGAGTGGGAGACTGGTTCACGGAGATAATAATTCAGATAGTCAGTGATAAAATGGTCAAAAGGATTCTAACTACTAGCAAATCAAATATTTAATTATAACTTGTTTTTCTGTTTTTTGGAAAGTCAATTTTTTTTCAGTGCTTTTCTTTTTTCTGAATTTTTATTGAAGTATCATTGATTTATAGTGTTGTGTTAGTTTCAGGTATTCAGCAAAAGTGAATCAGTTACACATATAAATTTAGAAAATTTTTTATATTATTTTCCTATATAGGCCATGTAGACTTAATCATTGTTATCCTCAGTTGGATAAAATTTATCATTATGAATGTTTTTCACTTGCTTTTCTTTTTTTTTTTTTTGAGATTCTAGATCAGTGGGGTGAAGGGATAAAAATCATTATGTCAATGATATGATAGAGATATAATGAGACTAGGAGCTCAGCAGTCGCTTGGACTTAGAAACATGAATAACATGAATGACCATGAACATTGATGAGTCTGAGGATTTATGAACATATTGCTGAAGCCTGCCCAAGCTACTCCTGAAAATAATAGGTGATTCAAGACAGTTCCATTTAAATCTCAAGGATGGTGTGAATTCAGTCCACATTCAGGTTATATACCATTGTAAAGGGAGGCTCAGTTACATACCACTGATGGTTCAGTGGTAAAAAATTCTGCCTGCAATGCAAGAAACACAGGAGATTCAGGTTTAATCTCTGAATCAGGAAGAGCCCTAGATAGGGCATCCCACCCACTCCAGTATTCTTGCCAGGCAAATCTCATGGACAGAGTAGCCTAGTGGGCTATAGTCCATGGGGTTGCAAAACTCAGACATGACTGAAGCGACTGAGCATGCATAGACCATTTTAAGAGTGATGATGAAATATTTTAACATGACAACGTAGTTGAATCCAGGTAAGCAGTATAATTAAACATGCATTCAACTAAATGTTTTATGATCTTTTTCTGGTTTATAATGTCATGTAAGTAAAGTTTTGAAAGCTGTGTAGTTTCATCAACTGTTACTATCAGCATTCACATTTAGACAATATTACTATTCTCCCCTATGATTACATAAGCAACATAATAAATAGATTGTCTTGATATTAATAAGCTCAAAATAAATATATCCTTGAACATGGCTTTTGTTTATTCAGTGAACTCTTTTACAAGGAAGAGTTTAGGAGAGCCAGATCTTTGAAAAGTCACGAGTTTACCTATAATTTTACTATTAGCCCAAGATAGCCAAGGTTACATATCAGGGACTTCAAACAACCTTAGGTTATGAAGTACTGTAGTACTTATTTAGTGCAATAAGTGTATAAGCAGACACACATATTTCAAACCCATGCCATTTACTTGAGTATGTTCATTCTTAGGCTTTGGGCAGTAATGTTTTCCCAGTGGACTATGCCAATAAATAAATAAATATGTTTGGTCTTTCTAGCAGCTTTTATTTTATATTTGTTTAATTTAATTTTCAAACAATGATCAGCAGTTTGCTTTTTTAGTGGAACATTCTCACTAGGCCAGTGGGTGTGGTATATATAATGATCATCTGTTTAGCTAATGGGATAATTCACTCCAAAGTTTATTTCTGTAACTTTATATAAGACAGTCATCATTTTCTGTTGTTTAATCATAGAGAATTATAACTCATTTTAAACTATGAATTTAAACATGTATATATACATATATATATATATACCCATGTATGCATTAGTACATTGTGCATTATGCACTAATTATGCACATTATGCATTAATACATTATGTATTAATACATACATATATGTATGATAATTATTACATTAGTATATTATGCATAAGTACATGTATACATAGTACATCGGCATTAGTACAGGGCCTTCCCTTATAGCTCAGTTGGAAAAGAATCTGCCTGCAGTGCAGATGACCCTGGTTCAGTTCCTGGGTGAGAAGATCTGCTGGAGAAGGAATAGGCTACCCCCTTCAGTAGTCTTGGTCTTCTGCTGTAGCTCAGCTAGTAAAGAATCTGCCTGCAATGCAGGAGACCTGGGTTTGATCCCTGGGTTGGGAAGTTCCCCTGGAGAAGAGAAAGGCTACCCACTCCAGTATTCAGACATAGAGAATTCCATGGACTGTATAGTTCACAGGGTCACAGAGTCGGAAATGACTGAGGGACTTTCACTTCACTTCACTTCATGCATTAGTACAGGATTATGTCTTTGTTTCATATCCAAACCCACAGGTGCAACCTTGTGGGATCCAGTGAGTTTGGTCAAGAATTCTTGGCCTAGAATGCCAACATTGTGGATGATTGGGCTTTAAACGTTGATCTGGATAAGACCAGGAACCAGGATCCTCTTTCTCACTATAGCTATTTACAAACATTTACATGGGCAAGCCAGTTCATTTAAAATGATAGTCCTATATTGTTATTTTTAAGTATATCAAAATAATAGTTAGAAAATAGTATCATTTTAAATAAAAATTCTGGGTGGATACCAGTGTTTAACATGTAAAGTTTATAGAGAAAACATCCAACATTTTAACCAGTATTTGCTATCCTTTAACTGCTTTTGCTTGGACTTCAGAATATCAGAACTGTTCCTAGGTGACAATTTCAGATCATGAAAACCTGCTAGATTCTGATTTCCAGCCAGAAAACATTTAAAAGCATTATTACTGTATAATGAAAGAATCCTCCCTTGGCAGTAAGTTACTCACAGAAAGGAAAACATTACCCATGTTATTTCTGCTTCAAAATGCAAATATGCTTAGTAATGAAAGTCATTATGATGCCAAAATGGAGCAGGTATCTGAAATCATTTACAACAATGAACTTAATCCTACCCAAAATAAATGTCAATAAAGCACTGCTCTCTACAAGTTTATATGGTTTGGAAGACAGCATGGTTCTAGAGTGGGATATCTATGGTTTGAGTTCCTACTTAGTTGGAACTCAGATGGCCTCAATCAATTCAGTTAAATTTTCTAGGCTTCAGCCTCCTCTTTTGTAAAACGGTGATGTTATTAACATTAGTAATAACAATCAAAGAAATAATGCAAGTGAAAACTTTGAAAATTATAAACCATTACAAAGATGATATTTGTCTTATCTGGGGGTATGAAATAGTGGGCAGATTAAAGAGTTTTTAAATATCTTTAGTAAGTATCTATAACATCTTTTTATTCTTATCTCTTAAAAATGGTTTTTCTCGGTGTAAGTCATCTGTCAGTGCTGCCCGGGGAGCTGGCTCTTATCAGTGCCTTGAAATATGGATACTGTTCAACTCTCCCTGTGTTCCTGCTCTCATAGCAAATCTCTGCCACGTCAGGGGTATTTCTCTCAGACCTGATATTGACAACTAGGCACCTTCAGGCAGCTTTGCTTACTTCCAGAACAAGACAGGTTGTTCTGCTCTCAGGAGTTCTCTCCTAATTTATATATGCTTCCTGAGAGTGACTGCTTTCTTCTATTTTTTTTTTTTTTGTGGGGGGGGGTTGGTGTGTGTGAAACGTTTATAGGTGGTGTATGGCAACTTCTGACTTCAAATTTTCTTTTCCAGCTACTGGTGCTAATGACAATGGTGGTAGTGTTGGTAGGATGTGGGAAGGGGCTGCAAGAGGAGGAGTGACCGGAGACCATTTATTTCCTTTAGCAAAAACTTCTTCAGTGCTTTGACAGTGCCAGCTGCCTGGGTCTCTGGTGCTTATGTAATGAAAAATGGTTTCCTATTTTATTTTGCCCATCTCATTCCAATTTTTCCCTCATGTGCTCTTTAAATGAGTCCTAAATATGATCCAGGTTTGCCTTTGATAATCTTGTAACAACTAAACTCCCGAATCTGGAAACGTGGTTCTCTCTCTGATAAAATTCATTTCAGAGGACAGTGGTTTGCAGAACTTGAATGTAAATATCATTCTTCCCAAGGGAATTTGCTTCTTGGTTTCTTTTCTATATGTGTTGGTGACTGGGCATGAAATAAAACTTTCAGCCTCTGTAACTTTTCCACAATTCATATTTGCATTTCTTCCTAAACTATTTCTGTCTCTAGTCAAGCAATTCATTTGAAATCTATATACCCAGTATTGTAGACATGCGACATATTATGCTTCTCAGAAATAGCAATGTTTAAATGTGTCACCACTATAGGCTGATTTTGCATAAGTGAAACCTTCAATGTGGAAAAACTAGAAGATTGAGATAAGGAAAATTGATGAGTGAAATACAGAAAATAACTATCAAGTTTTGGGGGTATACTCATCAGAAACCTTCCTTTTACAGATATGAATACATTTTCTTAAAATAATAATGGGTTCTAATCAGTTCAGTTCAGTTTCTCAGTTGTGTCCGACTCTTTGCATGGGCTGCAGCACACCAGGGCTTCCTGTCCATCACCAATACCTGGAGTTTACTAAAATTCATGTCCATTGAGTCGGTGATGCCATCAAACCATCTCATTCTCTGCCATCCCCATCTCCTCCCACCTTCCATCTTTCCCAGCATCAGAGTCTTTTCAAATGAATCAGTTCTTTGCATCAATATCAGTCCTTCCAAAGAATATTCAGGACTGATCTCCTTTAGGATGGACTGGTTGAAACTCCTTCCAGTCCAAAGGACTCTGAAGAATCTTCTCCAACACCACAGTTCAAAAGCATCAATTCTTTGGCACTCAGCTTTCTTTACAGTCCAATTCTCACATCCATACCAGACTACTGGAAAAACCATAGCCTTGACTAGACAGACATTTGTGGGCAAGCAATGTCATTGCTTTTTAATATTCTGTCTAGGTTGGTCATAATTTTTCTTCCAAGGAGTAAGTTTCTTTTTATTTCATCACTGCAGTGAACATCTGCAGTGATTTTGCAGCCCCGCCCAAAATAAAGTCTTCCACTCTTTCTACTGTTTTTCCATCTATTTGCCATGAAGCCATGGGATCAGATGCCATGATCTTAGTTTTTTGAATGTTGAAATTTAAGCCAACTTTTTCACTCTCCTGTTCATTTTCATTAAGAGGCTCTTTAGTTCTTCTTCACTTCTTTCCATAAGGGTGGTATCATCTGTGTACCTGAGGTTATTAATATTTCTCCCAGAAATCTTGATTCCAGCTTGTGCTTCATCCAGCCCAGTGTTTCTCATGAAGTACTCTGCATAAAGTTAAATAAGCAGGGTGACAATATGCAGACTCGACATACTCCTTTTCCTATTTGGACCCAGTCCGTTGTTCCATGTCCAGTTCAAACTGTTGCTTCCTGACCTGCATACAGATTTCTTAAGAAGCAGGTCAGGTGGTCTGGTATTCCCATCTCTTTCAGAATTTTCCAGTTTCTTGTGAGCCTCATAGTCAAAGGCTTTGGCATAGTCAATAGAGCAGAAATAGATGTTTTTTTCTCGAACTCTCTTGCTTTTTTGGTGATCCAATGGATGTTGGCAGTTTGATCTCTTGTTCCTCTGCTTTTTATTGACATTGCCAAAATCAAACTTAAATTGAAGACAGTAGGGAAACTAGGTATGACCTAAATAAAATCCCTTGTGATTATACAGTGGAAGTGAGAAATAGATTTAAGGGATTAGATCTGATAGACAGAGTGCCTGATGAACTAGGATGGAGGTTCATGATATTGTACAGGAGACAGGAATCAAGAGCATCCATAAGAAAAATAAATGCAAAAAAACAAAACGACTGTCTGAGGAGGCCTTACAAATAGCTGTGAAAAGAACAGAAATGAAATGCAAAGGAGAAAAGGAAAGATATACCCATTTGAATGCAGAGTTCCAAAGAACAGCAAGGAAAGTTAAGAAAGCCTTTCTCAGTGATCAGTGCAAACAAAGACAGAACAATAGAATGGTAAAGACTAGAGATCTCTTCAAGACAATTAGAGACACAAAGGGAACATTTCATGCAAAGATGGGCTAAATAAAGGACAGAAATGGTACGGACCTAAGAGAAGCAAAAGATATTAAGAAGTAGCAAGAATACACAGAAGCACTATACAAAAAAGATCTTCATGACCCAGATAATCAGGATGGTGTGATCACTCACCTAGAGCCGGACATCCTGGAATGTGAAGTCAAGTGGGCTTTAGGAAGCATTACTATGAACAAAGCTAATGGAGGTAATGAAATTCAAGTTGAGCTATTTCAAATTTTAAAAGATGATGTTGTGAAAGTGCTACACTCAAATGCCAGAAAAATTGAAAAACACAGCAGTAAACTATTGAATAAAAATATCTATTTAAAACTCACTGTTTGGATATATGATAGTATTTTTAACAAATCATATAACGTGTGACATTTGTGGAATATCTATTTATTTTGCTTTAATAAGATCATATCTTTGTTTCCATTGTTATTACTATTAATGAAAATCATTAGAACATACAAATATGTCCTAAGAATAGTTAATTTAGGGTCTTTAAGTAGATTTCAGTTGGTCTATTTCCTCCCTGTTGATTATCTGTAAAACTTCTGTGTCTGTGCATAGGTAATTTATTCCCGGATATGATGCCATTTTGTCAAGCTTTCACATTTTTAAAATATGTGATTTTATTTTTTCTAAAAAGACCATCCAATTGATATAATAAATATACAAATACTGTTGGGGACCCTATGGTGGTGCAAAGCTTTTGATGACTATAACAACCTTTATTTTGCAACTGTGTCATGGTAATTTCAAAATGTCTACACATTTCATCCATCTAAATAGCATAAATGAAAACCTGTTTGAGGCCCAACTTTGGCAGTGCTCCTGCATCATGTGAACTCTGTGGTTTGCAAGAATGATTTTGAGCTCTGCTCTATGTTGTTATAATCCCTATTTTTCTTGATCTAGTCTCAGTCTTCACTTTAACCTCAGCAAATTGAATTACTAGTTTTCACACTACAAAGACAAGCTCAGCAGTTTTCAACTGTCTATGTGCAAGCAGTTCCAGTTGCAGTTAGTATAATGCCCACATGTCAGAGGGGATAAGAAGTATACATTGTTCTCCTGCAGGTCACATAACTATTTCCCAAAGAGCTCCACCTCCAGTGTTTCTATTAATCTTCAACAGAGAAGCAGATGGCAAACTTATTCTCTTTTGTGACAAATCAACCATTAATGGTATCCAGAACTTGATTTTATTTCCAGACTCTCAGTGAAGAAGTCTGTGGGTAAGATTTATGGCATTGTCTTCTATCTTCTATTTTTTCTCTTGTTGGTATTCTTTGCAAGACTCATAAACTCAGCAAGTCAGCAGGCTAATCCTGTCAGATTTCAACTTTTTCTTTTTCTCTGTAATTCTATTGCTGCCAGAAAGCAACTTGCACAAAGTATTTTTTTTCCTTTTCCTTTCCTTTCATCTTATTTATTTTACAATTTTTGACATTGCTGTGTCTCCTAATGCTGCTGCTACTGCTAAGTTGCTTCAGTCGCGTGCCCGACTCTATGTGACCCCATAGAGAGCAGCCCACCAGGCTCCCCCTAATGCTAGGCAACACCAAAGAAGATAAAAGGGTCAAAAGTATGACATGAAAAGTGAATAAGCAACTACTAACACAAACTATTGAGTAACAGAAGACTAGTAGGCAAGAATGGATTTAATTTTATTAAACATAAAAGGAGAGCTAGACAATGGAGAAAAAAGTCTGCTGGATTTACAAAACATGAACATGGCTAAAAGTATCATCCCAAACACCTTACAGAATGTTAAAGAGCAAATATTTTTGATGAATTTAATTTTTAAAATATAATTTTACTTGTAAGTAAAAAACAATGACATAAAAATCAAATTTAATACACTGGTGAGATAAAATGCATTTTATTTCAGTCAGATAACTATTTACCAAGTGAAATGTTTTCTTTTTCTCTCCAGTTATAATTCAATAATGGAAATATTTTTAAAATAATATTTCACAATTCTTTTATAGTATCAAGTTATTGTTAATATTTTAAATTTTACAATTTATGCAATAGCTGTTGTCCAACCAGAGTTTGTGTGCCTGATGCACAAAGAAGTCAAACAGTGAAGCACTGGAGAACGGATGACTTGTGCTCAAGAGGCAGTGATTCTAGCATGGGTTTTCCGGGGAAGTATTTTTAAAGGCAAATATGTAGGGAGGGCTGCTGGGTGTGTGACCTTCCTCTGGTTGGCGGTGAGGTAACTCATGGTGAAGTAACTCCAGGAATCTCAGTCATCAGCCTTCTGGTTCCAACCAGTCTGGGGTCCATGTCTTGACTCAGCCTGAAGTTACCATTCCTTTATAAGAACTCATAGATATACATCAAATTGTTATGTATTATCCCTTCAGGAGGAACCAGGAGTCCTGTGACTCTATTGTTCTAATTATTAACTGTTTGAATCTGCCAGTTAAAACTCAAGGAAGGTCTAGAAGGCTAAAGACTTTTTCCTGAAAGTAAGAAAGAGAAGACATGGAAAGGCTTTTGTGCTCTTGAGGTCCTCACAGGATCCTGCTGTTTCATAACTATGATTTTTACAATGTATATAAAATGGCCAGACATAAGTATATAGTATATGTATATTATATGGAAGAGAAAGTGTTAGTCGGTCGTGTCTTGACTCTTGCATCTCCATAGACTGTATCCTGTCAGGCTCCTCTGTCCAGATACTAGAGTGGGTTGCCATTCCCTTCTCCAGGGGAATCTTCCTGACCCAGAGATTAAACCTGGGTCTCCTGCATTGCAGGCAGATTGTTTTTACCACCTGAGCCATCAAGGAAGCCCAATAGGTATAATATAATGGTAATACATATGTATACATATGAAAACATGCATAGCCTTGAAGATTTGCATTTTAGAACAATATGATAGTATTTTATTAAATTAATTTTAAAATGACAAATAACATACTATTTTGAAAAATATAGTTTTTTAAAATTGAGATATAATTGACATATAACATGAAATATTATAGTTCTTTTAATCACTTCCCCCTTTCCTCAAAGGAGAACCAATAATCTTCAAACAGCATGCTGAAACACCTGTTCTTATTTTATTTCTAAGTCAACTTGCTATTTGGGAAACTGCATGCTTAGGTATTTCAGTTGCGTTCACTGGCTGAGCGAGGCCACCATCTTTGGTTCATTTCTGCATCACAGCTCACAGTGCATCTCCAGGCTTTCTGCATTTCTTCTTTTTTCTTTGCCTTCTGTGACTATCATTCTAATATACGTAAATGTTCCAAGTAATAACTGGTAAATGAAATTGAGAAATTCAAATTCAGTTCTCTTCAATTCTTTTTATCTATCTATTCATACATCTTTTTATCTATCCATTCATACATCCATCCAGTTAGGTTCTTTCCCAGTTATCTGTAGATAATCTGAAGTATTCACACTCCACTCACTGGGTAGAAACGTTCCAGAGTGTCATTAAGATATAAAACTCCCGGCTTTAAGAGTTTTAACTTTTCCACTGACCTTTGCCAGCGGGTTGTACTGTACATGAGTAGATCTCCTTTAAAACTGTCTCTTATACACATCTACCTGTCCTGATTTATTTCCATCTTCTTAGTTTTGTGCTTTTTCTTCATTCAAACAAGTCATGATATAATCTTGGGTAACTTTTATATTATTAGACACTCAGTAATATTTCTGTGAAATTTTACTTCCACTGAGATTTTGCAGCTACTTGGGCATGATATATCTCTATGTTAGCAGATGAAAATGATTGAAGATGAAAACATTACTCCATAAAGCCAGATTCGTTGGCTAAATTCCATTGTCTTGAGACTATTTAACACACACGGAAAGCTTCTTCTGAGACAATCAGGTCAGTTCAGTTCAGTCGTTCAGTCATCTTCGACTGTTTGGGACCCTGTGAATCGCGGCACACCAGGCCTCCCTGTCCATCACCAACTCCAGGAGTTCACGCAGACTTGCGTCCATCGAGTCAGTGATGCCATCCAGCCATCTCATCCTCGGTCGTCCCCTTCTCCTCCTGCCCCCAATCCCTCCCAGCATCAAAGTCTTTTCCAATGAGTTTCACGTGAGATGTCCAAAGTACTGGAGTTTCAGCTTTAGCATCATTCTTTCCAAAGAAATCCCAGGGCCGATCTCCTTCAGAACGGACTGGTTGAATCTCTTTGCAGTCCAAGAGACTCTCAAGAGTCTTCTCCAACATCACAGTTCAAAAAAATCAATTTTTCGGTGCTCAGCCTTCTTCACTGTCCAACTCTCACATCATTACATGACCACAGGAAAAACCATAGCCTTGACTAGACGGATCTTAGTCAGCAAAATAATGTCTCTGCTTTTGAATATGCTGTCTAGGTTGGTTACAACTTTTCTTCCAAGGAGTAAGCGTCTTTTAATTTCACAGTTGCAATCACCATCTTCAGTGATTTTGGAGCCCCCAAAAATAAAGTCTGACACACTGTTTCCACTGTTTCTCCATCTATTTCCCATGAAGTGATGGGACCGGATGCCATGATCTTTGTTTTCTGAATGTTGAGCTTTCAGCCAACTTTTTCATGCTCCTCTTTCACTGTCATCAAGAGGCTTTTTAGCTCCTCTTCACTTTCTGCCATAGGGGTGGTGTCATCTGCATATCTGAGGTTATTGATATTTCTCCTGGCAATATTGACTCCAGCTTGTGTTTCTTAATAGGTAATAGCTTTCAGAAACTATGATACTACACTGTTCATTATTTATTGTCTTTTTCTAGGTTCCTTCCCCATTGCCTATAAATGTAAAACTTAAAGTAACCTAAGTGGATAATACAATCATGATAAATTGAATTTAAACTTAACAGTATTCCACAATATTTTGACTATCTTACCTGTATGCCTAGCCTCTTGTCTGTCTGCATTTTTTAATATAAATTTATTTATTTTAATTGGAGGCTAATTACTTTACAATATTGTATTGGTTTTGCCATACATTGATATGAATCCACCACAGGAGTACATGCATTTTGACTGTCAAATTATTACAGCTGTGAATAATTATCAATCAGTGCAAATGC